>JARFOD010134270.1:0-13567 GCA_031763545.1 Mopalia muscosa
ATATATGTTTGACTCAGGGTAGAGGTTAGGGTAACTGTAGAGGTTTTGCTCTCAATATATGTTTGACTCAGGGTAGAAGTTAGGGCGACGGTAGAGGTTTTGCTCTCAATATATGTTTGACCCAGGGTAGAGGTTAGAGTAACGGTAGAGGTTTTGCTCTCAATATATGTTTGACTCAGGGTAGAGGTTAGGGTAACTGTAGAGGTTTTGCTCTCAATATATGTTTGACTCAGGGTAGAGATTTGTTCCGACAATTGCATTAATTGGGATATTCCACTGGTTTTCTGTAAAATAGATATGATCCATATACTGGTATAAACTGGTTCCTTCCTGATAATCTGTCCTAATCTGCCAAAATACAGCCTAATTATCAAAGTTTTGTCGGTTGTGCATTGGTTTGGGAATCATTTTTAACGGACCCCAAAGTTTTTCTTAGTCATACATGTATGTAATTAAATACATCCGGTAAAATTTAGTAATTGCTTTTCTCATTTGATTGATGTCAGATGGTCCATTTCAAACTGTCCCTTTAATACATACATGCGGTGGGAAACCTAGTGAAAACGACATATGCGATTGTGTTTTATATGACCTAATGTCCACGGATGGAATCGAACCTGTTACCGTTACATCTAGCGAAGATTATTAGCCTGATATGGTATTTTCGATGGAAAAATGTTGGAATCTATGTAATGTCCCATGAGTGATATCACTTGGCTGTCAATGCCTGTGAGTCTCAAATAGAGATCTAAGAGAAAATCAGCATTGTTCATGTCCATAGTAAATATACATCTGACATGAGGTAACAAAATTACCGCTGTCTGAAAACAATTCCAATACCCTAATTATAATATTATTTGTCTTGCATATAGATGGCAAGTTAATTACACAAAATGTGCTTGTATAGATAGTTTACGGATTATATCGCCAAACTATTCCATATCTATGTCGTTCTGGCACGTGGATTTCGATTTTATCAAAACCCATTAATGTTCAGTGACATTAATGTGCAGTTTCCTTGGATACCGCTGAAACAGTGTAAGCCTGAATATATGCTTATTGCTTGATGGGACATATATGATCCTTGCTTCTAAGAGGTAGGAATATCTAAGATTCCTCGATCATCAACAAAGTATGGGCCTATATTTATTGACCGTAGAATTGAATATATCATTGAGCAATGCCTTGCTTAATCAATGCAGTACAGGTCGAAGTACATTTGTTTCCAATAGTAAAATCAATCGAGCTAGAGGAAATGAATATACCTTCAACATGCGGCCGAAGTAAGACAAAGTCAGAGTGTGTGCTCAAACTCTTGTGATCGTGGTCCCCTGAGTTGTGCTCCTTTAAGTGGTTATAATCGTATTGAAACGGGTATTTTAACAGTCATTTCCAACCACTTAATTCTTAAAATAAGTCTGCAGTCCTGTTGAATACGGTCTTGATCATAGTCATAACCATGCTTTGAATCCAGATCAGCTGAGCACAGAAGCGCACCTATAGGTTTTCCAGCATGGACACCAAAGTCGGTTCGCAGACCACGAAATATCATCCTGAGCATATACTCAATGACGTTTATAACCCCTGCCCCGGTCACAAAATGACGCCATTCACTTCAGGAACAAGCGTAACAGTATTTTGAGCGACCAGCCCTTGGATTATAGCCAGTGGACAAAATCACTATTATTTACATTCAAATTCCTGTGTTTTAATTTTTTTTTAGAAATTCACGTTCCTTTTCGTTAACAATAAAAACATATCGCTGTATATCGGCATAAGTTAAATTTTTTAGGCCAGTCAGTCACGCAGTACGGCCATGACAAGCTTATGCAATATGCACCATTGCTAGAGTCCAAGACAGTTTATTTGGTGTTTAAAGCGACCTTGCCCTCAATGCATACATATTGTAGACATCTGATCGCGCAAAACCTTTCCGCTTCATGCCACAATATTTGATTAGCAAATAAGTTCTACACCGAGTGCTGACATTTGATGAGCAAGAACCATTTATGTCCTCTTAATTATTAACAGTGTTTTATATGCCAGTTTCCCAATCGATGCGGAACAATGTATTAATTGGTTCAGTGGTCACAAGCCTCCTACTGAATAATCAGGTGTTGTCGTTCTATTGGAACTAGAGGACAGCTATCACCAGGTAGGATGCATGGAGACAGGTATGCCAGTGTCGCAGGAGTATATGGCGGGCCAGGAATCAAGATGGCCGGAACACTTTGGATTATTGTACTGGTATCTTTGATTAAAACGCAATGTGCCATGGAATCACCTCTTACATTTGGTAAGTAAAAATGCGCTGTATTTACGTGATTATCATGTTCATGACACGTTTATTCTATAAATTTCTTACCAAATTTTATGTTCCTGTATATCTATAAACAACTGCTTTTACCGAGGTACCCCCTCAAATTGGGAATTCCGAATTCTCCTTGCACGTCACGACAAAATTTCGTTGAGACAATAGCAATATAAACCTGATTTATCGTTCTAACAAACCAGCCAAGAACTAAATTTTAAAAACACATTTGCCATTTACGATCAGTTGATTTTGAACCGTCCAATCAGTGATAGACATACCTTATTAAAAAGGAAGAAACATGCAAATTTAGTACGATCATATATTTAAACGAGAATTGATTTACACCGAATAGATTTACACGTAAAAAAAAAACGATTATGAAACGTTTCCCTGTGAACATCTTTATTGGTATAAATAGGCTACAATCATATAAAATTTCTTGAACTCATTACGTGTATTCAACATTGTATACCCTAAACGATTGTCATATGCATTAATACTTTGTGTTACCTGTAATTGGAGAAAACCCGCAACTAATATCTTTTACCAACCAGGCCGCGATACCCACAGTCTACGGAACATATCCTGTTTGGTACACTCTTAGAAACATATGGCGCTTATGGAACCTTTAAAGGTTCTACAATCATGGCTTTGGTGGAACCCTTTATTGTACTGTATGGAACCTTCACAACAAATGGTCCATGTATTTCTTCCTCAATTATTATATCAAAGAACCGTTTGTGTCCATATGGTTCCATTTTAAACCATCCTCTTTTCTAAACAACCCTCAAATAACCATTATGTTTAAGAGCTTAATGGCAAGATAGAATATTTAACCTGTTTCGAAGCTAAATCAATACTGTTGTGTCTCCGTCAAATTATGGTACACTGTGGAACAGGGGAGAAGAATTACTCAATTCACTACCAATAAAATACAGGAAATCAGATTACAAATCGATAAGTTCAAATTAAGAATATTTTACTCAACCATGCACTACGTACATTACAGTATTTTGTTTATTAACCACAAAAAAGACCCTGGAATTGCATGAGTTACGTTGTAAGTAAATACGTCATGCCCTGGTTGTCCATCCAGCGAGATGCATGGTGGAAACAAATCTGGGGTATACTATATCCCAAGAAAAACAGATATTTAGCTAACATGATCAAAGAGCATAATATCATGCAATAGATATAATGAGATTACATACACGAAACTGTGAGTCTATTAATTATATCCATCATAAACCAAAAATCACATCACATTCTACCGTAAAATTACTATTTTGAAAGCAATTTAAAGGCTTAGAAATTGTGTCTGAGAGGCAGCAGATGAAGTTTTTAGTTCGAAAGCATCAACACTTGTCAGAAAACATAAATTTGTTCGCTAACATGCTTTAATATTGTCCCAACAAGCAAAAGAGTTAAGATTTGTCATGGACGAAATTTGATGTCATTTAGGGTCTTATATCTATCTGTCTCCACCATTTAATTATGGTTTTATTGTAAAGAAAGAAATTGTGCATGTCTCCACCGCGATTCGAACTACGGTATCGGGTGTTTTTTTACACTCATACAATTTTTATTTCCGTTAACACTGCTGTTATGGATATACCTAAACACTGGTCAGAATTCTTCCCGAGAGAGGCTTCATAGAAATTGAAAAGATACAAACTCAGCTAAACCGTGGTTTAAAAGCTAGCTAAATCCTATATTTGTCTAAGTTTGCCGTCTAACTAAATAAGTAAATTCCACGGTATTCCAATTCAATATCTAGCCTAGCAATAAATTCAGTATTTTTCTTCACAATTCAGCAATGGAATTCAGTTTAGGGTAGAGCCTACATACAATTCGATAATTCATTTGATAACAGAAAACAAAATATCTTTTGATATCTGAAAAAAAATACTGCTGATTTGATTTTATAAAAGGTCAATTTTAGGGACTCCAAAACAAACTAGATCTAACCGTGCATGGTCACGGGACATCAGACAGGTTATTATAATTTTGATCTATACTGAATGCTTTGGGTGATTATTATGGCCTTAAGTTTGCTTTTTCCGATAATATCTCTAAAATAAATATTTACCTTTTACAATAATTCATAAACCGATTGGATTGTCGTATGAGGGGCGTTCAAATGAGACTACTCCTTTTGGTCGTATTTAAAGCGATGCTACTCGCTGCAATAAAATGCATATAGGTAAAACGGGCATCATTTCTTGTGTTGATTTGTGCTCTCTTATTTTCTAATGGAGCTATATCCATTTTATAATTGGATCTTAAGCATACGGTATTGCTTCAACTTCAGTCAGATTCATCCACGCGGCCATGTCTTTCTACTTTTATCACGTAATAGACGTTCTCCACAAATATTGACCAATCAAATTTCTTTCTTGTCACACTAGAGGGCATACGTCGACTGTTTAAACCTTTGACATTTCACACATGTTATTAACCCAAAACACACAAGAGTGTATGTCGCGTGACCCCTCAGGTGATTTTATAAGGTGAAGAATCGATAGGTCGATATCATATTTAAGTATGTTTAATAGTAACCTTCAAAGCGATATAGGGGTTATGCAACCAGGAGCATCGCTTTAATATAGAGCGTTATATGGAGGTATAACCGCTTCAGCGCTATCTGTTTCGGGGCATTACAGTTCCAATATGCTCAAGTAGATAAGATCAACGTCAAAAATATTAGCCAGACAAAAAAGAGGAAAAGTACAATGAAGCAGAAATATTAAAATATTAGTCTTTTTTACGAGAATATACCTATTGTCCTGAATGTGATAGAATGAAGCGTTAAAATGCTGAGTAATACGAAGCTTTCTATGTGACAATATATGGAACTAACGGCATTACCGTTATCTATTAATGGATTTTACGGAATTGCATCTGACGACGGTTGATCTTATCGTGTATAGTAATATTTACCCGGAATTTAAAAAAAATATATTTTTATTTTTTTCAGTTTTTGAATACAAACAATTTTTAGAGTCCCTTCTTAGTATTTATATGAACGTTATTGAAATGGATTTACATTTCCACCTAATTATTACCTTAGCCTACATCGACCTATTGTGAATTTCCATCTTTTTGCCTTGTAGGATATTCGATAATCTATTGAGTAATAAAGGATGACAAAGAAAAAGAGGAAGTTAAGTAAATTGCTTCGTAGAAGGAAATGTCACTGAATACATGCACATTTAATGAGATACTTTGTCTCATGTTTTGTCGACCATTAATATTTCATGGTCTCAGAGGACCGCAACTTCCGTTTAGCGCCTCCTAGCGGCAGTCATAAAATCCTAACACATAGGTTGGATGAATTATGAATGTCTTTCTGTTACACATATAAAACTATGGATATTTAATAGCATACGGTGATTTTTACCGATGTATAAAGGTCCCCGAAAAATGTATTGACCCAGAAAAGTCTTTCAAAACGAAACGTCGTTGACAGTTCATATATGCTTTTAAAATACAAAAAAAAAAAAAATGTTCAACGGCATGCATGGGGTTTTTGTTTGTTTGGTTGGTTGCTTGGCTGCTTGCCAGTTTCTTTCTTTCTTTTCGTGGGCGGTTGGAGGGAGCTTCATGTTGCCCTGGGGCTTCCAGAGCTAAAGGGGAACAGGGTGCCGATCTGTTAGTGCTGTCTTTGTTTGTTGTCAGTGGTGTCGAGGGTGGTTTCCTTCACCGATTGGGCCAACACGTCGTCATATAAGTGAAATACCCTTGAGTACGACATTAAACCCCAAACAAACAAACATTTTTTCTTTTCGGATTTTGTCAGTTCTACAAATTGGGAAATACAAAACATCTGAGCTCATTTCTGTGGTGTTGAAGGTTACAAAACTGTTCCAATAAACATTCCTATTGTTCCGTACGTTCCGTAGAGTTGACACTTTGGTTTCAGTATGTAACAATGGTATCATTTCTCTCTCGCTCCTAGGAAAATAAGTTTTGATTCATGTAAACCACTGTCTGTAAAAACACTACACTGGCACTATATTACCTTTAAATATTTCATGAGCAGATGTCATTATGCTATAGTTTTGGCCAGATTGCGCGGTGAGGCATGTTGGAATCCTGGTTAATGTTGATAATGGGTTCATAATGAAGAGCTCATTTGGCCATCTTTGTTTGCTTTGAAAGGAACCAATTCAGCCATATCGGTCCATACTGTGTTTATCCTAACACGAGACACGGTCATCGACGTGTACATAGTGTCAGGTAAAATCATGAATAGATGAAAGATTTGGATGATAAGCCGTCCATCTCTCAGTCACATCTTGTACAATGAAACTTACAGAACTCATGGGGCCTTCGTTTACATTAATTAGCCCCATAAGGCGCAAGGCCACTATTGATTTGCCATAAGCCGTAATGTTAGCGTTTGGCCCCACAGCTCCCTCCCAAACTTTCGTTGGACGAAAGCCCCTGACACATACCTTATTCCGCCCTTTTGTTGTTTCCAGCTAAAATCTTGACAGGGCGTGGCCGGAGAAATTTTGAGCTACAAAGCCTGGGGGTTGTCAATCTGACTAAAAATGTAAACAGCCGAATCACCCCTCCATCAAATGGTGCTAAATACACCAAATGTGACTTATTTATGCTATTATATAACACTGACCAGAAACCTCCACTCAATCACCTCACATCAATACCAAATATTCCACCAGAAACAAATTTCCAGCACCAGAACAAATTAAACAAGACAACACACCATTTTTAATAAGAACTATATTCGAAGCTGAACAAACTGAAGTAAATAATGGTGATAACGCCATATAGCAGGGGCCTGTAGCTCGAAGCAATATTACATTTAATCCTGTCTTAGATGACGTCACACCATGTTGAAGGCCTATCTCTAACCCGGTATTAGCAATTTAATCTGGTGTTAGCGACTAATACTCTTTCGAACAATTGGTCCCAGATCCTCTAGTCCACTCTTTTGCCCACAAAAATTTATTAAAAAAGGCCAACTAAAAATTGCATTTATTCTTAAAATATATAGGCTGCATATAGTTTTGCTTTCAAAATGGATGTTCGTAGTTTGTGGAAAACATTTATTACTATTTATAATTAATATTTATTGGTGGAATTTGTACTATTTTTGTTTAGTTTAAAACTAAAACTATCTCTATCACTTTATATCCAAAACAAAATACAATATACCATTAAAAAGACTGACAATAATAATGTTGATGCTATTGGTGATTATTTATTAAATACTTATTAAATAATTTATTAAATAATTTAATTCAGTTGCCAGAACATTGATGAGTTTTTAGTGAATATTATCCAAAACTATTTAAATGTATTATTGGTCTTCTTTAGTGTTTGTCTTTCCATATATTACGGGAACCTTCTGGGCATAACAGAGTTTTCCAAGAATTGTTCGCAATAAAACATGTAATGGACTCATTCGCGACGGCTGAACGCATTACAAACAATGATTCCCTTATACTGTACTGAGGATTATGTTATATCACTGTACGGAATGACCCATTAAGTATGTTATCTACTAAGCATGTTGTAAAGATCAATGAGGTTTCATCTATAATCGACCCCGCTTTCAGCATACTGAGACAGAGGTACATAGCGGTTTATTATACCAGACACACGGATATGAAACCCTTGGTAGAAGCGATGTAGCGATGTAACGCCATGTTTTGGACTAAAACATTATGTGATCTATGCTGTACAGCATTTGAATTGATAAAATGAATCCAAATCTATAACGGAATATTCCGTCAACGCTTCGTGGAATATTCCGTCATTTCCTCCGTAAAAGATTGCTTTCCGTTATCGAGACGCGTGTTATCATTTGATTGTATATGCTGCCTAAATGCGAGGAAAACTATCATACAGAAAATTCCACTCATTCCATCACACACGCCAGTCAGACATGTATATTAATATTGGTGTTAGCTAACAACATTACAGCGGTTATTTCTACTTCGATAATGATTTGTTAGTGAAAAAACAAAACTTTTCTTGTGTAAATATTGAAAAGCAGGTGTTAATTTAGCAAATAATGTTTATAATGCGCAACCTCATTTGTCCTTCCAATAGTACATTATACATCGAGGAACTGTGCATTGTGTATGTATTTTCTATGTAATGGAAGCAAGGATGCCAACCTTTTTACCACTTCTGTCCTTAAGTTGTTTGGGGTTAGACTGATGCATATCATTTGAATCTCGGCGATTCCAGACCATTGGCTTTCCTTTCAAATATATAAACCAGAAAACCAGGTATCCTTGTATTTAGACAGTATGCTAGTAGTTCAAACAATTTCCAGTTTATCGATCTAGTGGAACAGGTCTTGTGTTTACCTCTATTGTGAAAAGAAAGCATTTATGGCTTTTTAGTTTTTAAATGAACCATTTCCTCAACATATTTGTCCAGAGTAAACGCTGACAAAAACATTGGTCTCCACAGGCTTTTACGGGAAATGATCTTTAAATATGTGCTACAATAAATTCAGCGCATATTTGCGAGCCAAGCTTAAAGCATGAAGGTGTGTGATTACCGTGGCTAATCACACACCTTCATTTTGTTATCTGCCGTCCACCAATCAAATTATATGTTTGTGATAGGGTGTTGCTGATTGGGTATTGTGGGTATATGTGCACCAATCGAAAGCAAGCACTCAAATTTGGCCACATACATGTACAGTCGTTCTTAAATAGCATAGAGTCAATCCACCGATCACTCGATCAAATAATCAGTCAATCAACGTATATGAACGTATTCATTAACGTATGTTTAGCCCGTTTGAGTTAAACTGCCTTTGGTAGGTTAGCACGTCATGCACTCAGGGGCGGTGTACCATAGGTATCGTATATGTATATAGAAAAGAGACTTAGTTTGTACCGTGGAAAAATTTAATCGATTCAAGTCACATTAAACAAATGAAAACCACCCATCCATGTGAGACAAATAAATCATCTTCAAATTCCTGTCTGGAATAATTCTCAAAAAGCGATATTGGATTCTGGTGTGTTAGTGTTGTAGTATTCTCTGCTGCTCTCTGGGCTAACGGGAAGAAAGAACCCGATCCATGGAGGCTTTTTAAATATATATATATACTTACATAAATTTATTTAAACGAGAGGGAAATAAAAAATCTCCCAGGGACAATGCTAGAAAGAACACACATTGATTAATATCACACAGTTTCAAAGGCTGCAAAAAATTTACAAATCTATTTCAAAAGTGATGACTTCCAAGTTTTGAGTGTGTGAGACTAAAACGACTTGGTTATCTCCCAGGCATATTTTTAACCATAACGTTATGCTCGCCATATAAACTCTGCTGGGATAACCATCATTCAGGGATTTGTACAGACTAGTTCTCCGCGAGAATAGTAATATATTTAAAGGACATAAATCACTTTTATTGATGGATATTTGGTAATTCTATAGTTTTACTTTTAGTGTGTTACTTAATGATGTTTTCAGCAGCCGTGGCAGAGTTTATAGTTTGGTTAACCTTGTCCACTGCCATCGATCTGATAAAACAAGTATTCAAGCCCTGTTTACTCCTCCCTGTCTACATTCCCCTTCAATACATAACGGGCTTCTATATGTTTGGTTGAGAAAGTTTAACATAAGCAATACATTCTAAGTTAGTTCCCTTCCTTTAATCATTGATAGATCCGGCATTACATTTTACTTAAATCGCATGCAACTGAAACATGGGTTCATCAATTAATTAATAGTTCTCCATTTCTTCCCGGCAGTGGCTATCTTGGATTCCAGTAAAGCTTCGATGGCGCATGATCTTGAGATGGGACTGAAATACTTTACCTTGAATAACCCCAATAGTTTACAGTTCAAACTAACCACAGTCATATCTAATGATACAGATTCTTATGGCGCCCTCGATCAAGGTAAGTCTATATGTAAGAGAGACCATAATTAACAGTGCTGGACTTAGTAGGTTTAGAATTTGCTGTATAAGGTTTTGTGATAAGCCTACATAAATTTATGACAGAATACCAAACACAGATAAAAATATATTAGAACTTTATACATAATGAACAAAAATGGTCGCATTTGACACCATATATCATACAGTCCTGTCGTCAGGAACTTTGCATGCTCCGCAATTTCATTCTAAAATATTATCAATTCTACTTCCTACGTCGAGACATTGACTCTAAGATACACCCGGTCCATTTTGTTTTGCATTTCTTTTATTTGCTGGGCTGTGGCTGATAGGTCACCCCAAATATTGGAGGAAATTTATGCGCATGGCCTGGAACTGCGTACGAGAGTCGTCCACTATAGAAACTCTCGCGAGAATACGATTGCTGCAATTTTGCCAACTTTTATGCTCATGTGACCAGATCAACCAATAGATATTTGTTTGAGTCTAGAGCCGAACTCTGCGGCCCTTTACCTGAACCACCGTATTGGGTACAGTCAGTATTGGATACTGTAAACCGATCGCTGGTCATACGAGCGTAATACCATGTTAAGCAAGACAAACTCATCGGTACAGGTATGTCAAGGCTAATGTTTGGAGAGAAGCTATCTGATTGGCTACTGGTCCCATCAATCAGGGCCGTTTGATATAGGATTTTGTCGAATATACATAATGTTACGCTGTCAACAGAATTCCAGCCGGTTATATTTTAATCTGACTTATTTCAGAAAGTTGCGCTATTGACAAACAAGTTAAGGCCTTCTGGATTCCATCTTCTCATATTTTAAGTTTTTGGTCTCATGCTTAAAAACAGTCGCCGGACCGAGATCGCAACGTCGCACCTTATCTGAAAAGTTATTTTCTTTATTGAGATCTAGGGGCCATTCCCCAAAGTATACGCAATGTCGAGTACCGCTATACGCAGTTATCGTTGTAACACTGTCTGCAACACTGTGGCGGCATGGTAACTGCGTGCGCGTAACATTGCGATCAGTTTGTGATATACGACTCCTGGTTTAATCAGATTCAATCAATGGATTACAGATAGACCTTCGTAGTGGGGCTTCATTAACCAATGGTTGCACTTAATTATTTTTTGTGCAAAACACCACAAACAATATAGTCTCCAGCTCATATAGTCAACAAGTTTAAAACAAATACTATATTCAGACAAAAGAGAAATCAAATTAAATTTCAAAACAGCTTTTTTGTCAATAATTTATGCCTTCTGTAATCCAAGTCGTCGTTTACTCCTAATTTTAGTCTGTATGTTTATGGAGAATGGGGCCGCGTTGTTATTGGATATGTCCTCGCCGCATGTGGCGCCAGTCATGCGTTCAATGGCTGCCTTCATGGCAATCCCATATATATCCATGGTAGACGAGTCTTATTTCTCCCTGGTCAACTGTAACTCGAGCCTGTCTGTGAACGCCATGCCACCAGCTACTACCATGCTCAAGGCGATAGGAGATATTGTCACCCACGAGAACCTCTCCCATGTGGCAATTATATATGATAGCTCATTTGGTAAGTTCATCTCGACCACTCTTTTCCACTTTAGTAAATCCCTGTGAATGCCAAAGAAAATAACAATAATAAAAATAGGTAAATGCTGTTTATAATTTACAAAAAAAGTACATGCTGTTAAAGGTCCATGCAGTTGATCTTAAAATCAACCTGATTTTTGCTGCAATTATTGTCCCAGCGTAATCCCCATAACATGGATACATTCAAAATAGGCCTTGTATGTGACCAAGCGGTCTATGTGCAATTAATGGAGATAAGAATAATAAGATGGGACAGTTTTAATCAAATGCGCTAAACACCTCTCTTAATGAATCCGTTCGTGTGCATAGGCCAAATGGCATATCAGTACTAGCACAATGTATAGAACTAATTCTTGCGTCTTAGCCCTATCTTAAACCGTGGTAAAGGTTGGAAATTGATCCGCCGCTATCGCCGGTCTCTAAAAACATATATCTGATTTTTAGGTACACTAAAAACAATAACTAGTACTTTACCTACCTACAATATTTCTTCTCTGACGGTTTTAAAATTATTATTGCAAAGGGAGATTAAACGTGTCAACTCGGGCGAGAAACTGAAATAAAACTTTATTTAAACGTCAGGAAAGGAAGTAGGAGTTATAGCGAATTTTGTAAACCAAAAAATCAGACAAAAATCAGAGATATGGTTTGAGAGATCGGCGAAAGCGGCGGAT
This sequence comes from Mopalia muscosa, assembly GCA_031763545.1. Lineage (NCBI taxonomy): Eukaryota > Metazoa > Mollusca > Polyplacophora > Chitonida > Mopaliidae > Mopalia > Mopalia muscosa. The sequence goes on from JARFOD010134270.1 coordinate 12,480, forward strand.
CAATTTCCAACTTTCACCATGGGTTGGAATAGGTGGGATAAAGGCTATTACGGAAGAATTAGCCTTATTCGTTGTGCTATAAGTAATAACAATACATGATTCTTGTCATTTAGGTCAGTACATTGTATTTTAACAAAATGAAGGAAGACAAGAATGCTGCATTCAATTAATTAGAAGTAGGCCTATAACAAAGCTAGTTATGTCATATCGTCTTACGAGGAAGACATTCCTCGTGACCACGGAAACAGCCGATGATTACCACATTGTCTCTCTTGGATTATAACATGTGCGTAATATCAAAGTTGTTCTTGCTACAAACATTTGTAAATCGCCAGGAATCAAAATTGATCAGTTTCAGCATGTATCAGCTTCACTTTGTATCAATGAAAATGATGCCGCTGTTACACTAACCATATTAGAATCGATAATAGAGTCGATAGGTTGTTGAGTTCCTTTGTTGTGTTCAATGAGCTATCGATTCATGGTGTTATGAGGCCTATTGCATGGAGAAACCACAATCAGACCAGAAAGGAAATATCATTGTTGGGTTATCAAATCTCACCTTTATTATTGATAAAAGCTACACTGAAATTTGGTTGTTAGTTTGTACCAGTTGATACAACGTTAATATAACGTTGTCAAGACTTCACAGGAAAACGTTGTGGTTTAACGTTGTAACAACATAAATCGACTCATTGTGATTAAGTTGTGAATTGGTAGCGTTTTGTACAAGGTAATAACAATGTTATGAAAACGTTGCATGATGCAACAACAATATTACAACAGGAACAGTTACGTCTCTGTTTCGTTGTCGTGTGGTTGTAGTCTAAGGTTGTTGCAACATAGCTGGTAGTCCACAAAATTTCGTTGCAAAAACTTAACACCGACCAAATCAAAACTTTGTGGCAACGTTTTTGGGCTTGATGGGTTAAAGCTGAAATCTCCGCGTGACATTTAGAGGTGGGTCCGCGAAAAACGTTTAGAACGAGTCGTATTAAGTTTGATTCAGCTGGCTAGGTGTTACGTACTTTGCTATAAGTTGCGTCGTAGGAAGAAACAACTAAAGCGACGAGAAGTTGGGTTGCATT
>JARFOD010134281.1:0-13567 GCA_031763545.1 Mopalia muscosa
CCCCCCCCCCCCCCCCCCCCCCCCCCCCCCCCCCCCCCCCCCTGCCTACTAGTTCTTCTTGGGTGGCAACGGGTTCGAATCCGCCTGTCGGCAATCAGGTATATGAGTGAGTCACGCGATTTGACTCCGGCAATCGCAAGATTGGTTTTGTTTTCGGTTTTCCCCAGTATTTAAACAAGGATCAGTGTGGAATGAACGACCCGTCTGCATATAAGTGAAATACCCTTGAGAGCAATATTAAATCCCAATCAATAAATAAATCAAACAATCAATCAATCAAAATTAAATTCAACACTGTACATGCTGTAAATAGAAAGAGGTCGCATATTAAAGTTATAAAATAGAAATGTATAGATCCGGTGACATCGTCGACCCTTATCTCACTGAAACAATTCTCAAAGCAATAATTTATTTTGTTAATGCATATAATTGATGTTAGGCCAAATCGCGTCGAGACGTGAGATTTGCATGACAACGTATCTAAATCTAGTCACCTGTTAGGGCAATCGTATTCATTGAAGTTGACAAAATTCGCAAGATTTTTGTTTAAATGAAGTATATCCCAAAAATGACGTCCTTAGATAAAGCTACTTGATACATCTATGTTTTATATAATAAATTTTATAAACTTTTTTTATTTACTCGGACATTTCCGCCAATGCTACTCGGCAATTTCCGACGCCACGTCTTCGCTTTACGGTTCTTGAAAATGGATGACAGATCGCTTAATATCCGCCAAGATGTATATGATAAAATATAAAATTGAAAATATTGGACGATCCAGACAGCTAATAACGTGAAGCATGAACAAAATCATATTTCATCGAAACACAGGAATCTGTCGAAATTTGTTGAGGCATTGCTCCTACCCTTTTAATAAAAGCAAAAATGTAACTCGGAATCTTAACATTTGACTTTGTATTTAACTTTTTTTATTATTCTCAACTGCTCCTCTCATTCGTGATTCCCTAATTCATGATAACACAGATCCAATTAAAACTCTGACCTCTGAACATTATTGGTTCTTAGGTTGATTGTAGGGTTTGTTAGTTCAGCTGGCAGAACAAAGTTAATATCATAACAGGGAGCTGTGTACTGCGTGATTACCTCGAGCATGTATTTCTCAAAAGAAATATCGACCCGAAGGTAATTATAGCGAACGAAAATAGCGATTCTCACTTATATAAAAGCCCTATAACAGTTGAATGGAGACAATCTATGATGAGCCAAAAAAAAAAAAAAAATACCAACAACAACAACAACATCTTCTAATTGCGCATTCTTATAATATAATTCTGGTTGATCATTTGTTTCGATGCAAATCCCTTACAATGTTCAACCCTGGATATCGTTTGTTTTTTTTACTATGTTTGTTTGTTACCAAGTGAAAAAGATAACACTAGTGATCAAAGAGTTGTACAAAGTTTGTGATATATCTCACTGTCATGCACAAGGAATGTATTTTTATATTATTTTGATACCTTTGTGTCCTCTGTCTATTTAGTTTGTTTGGACAGTAGCAATGCTATTTTTATTAAGCTCTGGAAGAAGGTTTACTTTCCAACAGGTTCAAAACACTACACACTTTATGGTTATGCTAGTGTCAATTATTGCGGACATACATAAAAAGTAAAATACTCTTGAGCACGGCGTAAAATACCAATAAATCAATGGATCTAAATTGAATTTCTGTCCGAGTAAGGGCAGTTACCACTTAACAAGCCCAGGCTCTTCCCACAAGTATTTATATTTACGGATTATAATATCCGCTGCTATATCAAGCCACTTTTCGGACTGACGGCCAACCTTCCCGCTTATTCAGACTATCGCATCCTACGACTGCAACAATGATCTGTCTCTAGAAAGTCAATAACTGACTCAATCGACCACATATATCCCGATACAGTCACAGCCAAGGCCTTAAAAATGAAAATGCTGTGTTTCTTCTAACAGCCTGAAAAAATTGAGCTCGACAGGCAGGATTTTAATTTTATTTTATTTTATCAATTATTTTTTGTAGACGTTATACTAAACAGTAGATATTAAATAAAACTGATTCAGATTCTTGGATAATCGAAACATTACAAAAAACGAGTTTGCTATCATTATATGTCAATTTGTAAAAAATGTTTATATTTTTTTATTTTTAATTTTTAATTTTTTAAATTTTTATATTTTTCAAAAGCCAATGATTATTTTTTTAGGCCTCTGTTATGAGTTATAACCAACATCAAGAATGAATGAAAAATCGGAGTAGTAATACAGTAAATATATAAGCTCACCTCGTGTTCATCAATGAGGTCTGGCAGTAAGGTTTTATGATGTTCATTCCCAATAGTAATGTCGTAGAGTTGGTGCCTATGGACAAAAATCAATGCAATAAATTAATGACTTAAATACAACAAATAGCCGACGCTGAGTCTGACCAGTTCTGTAAACTCGAAAATTGCAGAAAGACAGATTCGACAAAAAAAGAACACTGAATGGGGTGTTAAATTGTTTCAAGGTATAACAAGGATATTGCGTATATTATCATGAATCAGTATTTTTTAAAAAATAATTAGTTGACCTTATTTAACGTGTGAATTATATTCAAAGCTATTACGCCCTTTATCCTCTTCATGTAATAACTAATGATTGCTTTCTTTGAAATAATTTTTACAAAGTAGTTTTCAAGTTTGGACACCGGAAGAGCTCAGTTTAAACTTACGAGGCTTTTATGCCAAAGCCCGACCCAAAAATCCCGAGAATCCCGAGAGTGCATGGACATGGCAAAGGAATGTGACACAAACACGAGAAAAAACGTTATGACATTGAAATTGTCAAGGATAATTGTCTGCACCAACCATGCATAAATAAACTATTTTTCTGAATATATTTTAAAACTAGTACTATCCTTTATTTTGTGACAAATCCTATCATTCTAAGGTATCGCGTGCGGTGTTGTTTTGGGACAACTTTGTATTCTGTGTCTCGTGGATTCCAGTCCCATACCTTACTTTATTTGAACTCGTTTTAGTTTTGTTTGGACGAAAACACAGTGACAGAGAATACTGTGTTTTGACCCTTGAAACCTAGGAACAACCCCATCAAGGGGTTTTGCGAAATTCCTGCATACAAAATAATGTACGCAACAGGTACAGACAAATGCCTAAAACGTTTTATAAGAAAAACTGATCCTAAATCCAAACGACTTTTAATCATTGTTCGAAAGATGCTATGCATTTACCAAACTGAACTTCATGATGGTATAATTACGTAACAGTTTTTACGATTTCGTGGGCTATTTCTGGCAATGATCAGGGCAGTCCATCAGGACACACGGGATACATGCAATGAATGATGCAGGCTTTAAACTTAAGCCGATGCACATATGAGTGGTCATAGAAATGAAAGTTTTGTCAGAAGTTACACCAGGGAATGTTCAATTGACCAAAAAACACACCAGAGATATCCTTTCAGCGATAGCTTAAACATTTACAGGGAAATGTAGTTTGTACAGCCTATACACCTATACCGTGTATAATTTATACATCATTAAGTAACACACTGAATGTAAAGCTAGGAATACCAGAAACCCGTCTAGAAAGGATATTTTTTGTCTAATATATTATTATTCTCTTTTTGTGGCGGTCTGTTTCGTAAAAAAGTCATCAATGTTGATTAAGTTAGCACAGAGTTTATACAGCGGGCATTTCGTCATGGTCACACACGTCCAATGGAGACAATTTAGCCTCTTTAAGTCTTGTACACATTGAAAGCATGGCTGTCATCAATTGCCGTTGTAATTAACAACAATATATTATTATTATTATTTTATTGTAGCGGTTTGTTTGTGACAAAATCATCAAAGCTGAATAATTAAACCCAAAGTTTATATGGAGAGCATGTTGTCATGGTCACACATTTCTAAGGAAAACAATTCAGCCATTTAAGACCTGTAGACATTCAAAACATAGATGATATCAGCTGCTCGTGTAACTAGCCATATTGAATTAAGTTCTGGGGAAGATTTGTAAATGTTACGCTTTGAAATTATTCCTAGTGTAATATTAATAAAATCTGGCCGAGTTCTTCCTAATTTTCTACATCAGAGAGTTTTATTTTTCCACTCTTTTAAGCACCACTTCTAGTCTAATGTTTATGGGACCAATTTGACCTATCGGTTAAGTTAATGCGTTGGTCAAGTCCCGTGAGGAGGAGATAAAGTTCTAACGGTCACCAAATCCGACAGAGGGAATTGGTTTAGAAATTATGAGTTGCTGGGGAATATAAGCATGTCCGGCCATCGTGTAACCCATGGAGTGTTAAGTCGGTCAGCTTTGATTTACTACAAATTACTTAGATCACTCATTGGTCTATATAGTAAGACCATTTAGGCAGCATGGTTTCTCTCCCAGACTTTGACCTGCTTCAGTTGTTAGTGTGTCGGCCTATCGAACCTTCCTCGATGCACTACTCACTGGCTCTGTCCGTCCGTGGATACCATATGATTGAGAGAGTCAGACCACATAGCCCCGGCAATTGCCGGCGTGGTTTTGCAGAAGTTCTCTCACGGTTTACCGCTTTAATTAAATGTGAAGTGGACAACCCGTCGTCATATCCATGAAATACCATTAAATTATTTGAATTCGATGTTAATCTTCAACCAAATAAACAATCAATCAATAAATGCACATAAATTTACATAAAAAAATGTTTTAGTGTAGTGTTCCTGATTTAAATTATATTAATGGCCGTGGTCTTAAGGAGAGGAGTTATGACGACCGCGTTGGCTAAAGTCTACTAGATTTGGTTTTATTTATTTATTTGATTGGGGTTTAATGTCATACTCAAGGGTATTTCACTTATATGTCGACGGTTTTGTCCCCTTCACACTGCTCCTTGCCTTATTGCGGTGCAAAACTGTGGAGAAACCTCGTAAAAGTCATCCCCGCGACTGCCGACTCACTCCTATACCGGAGGGTCAACAGACGGACTCGATCCTGCGAACGGTACATCGAAGCGCACTCGCTAACCACTAAGCCACGGCGGAGGACCTACTTCATTTGGAGAATTCGACTGAATTTGTCTTAAATTCAATAAAGATGATTGACAATATTTCAGAAGATTCGGACTCCGGAAACAAGTCTGGCTTATGACTTCTACATGCAAATATATTTGTCACTAAAGTTGGAAGTATTCAAACACCAAATATTTATTTTTTACCTGATACATGCAAACCCCAAAACAACAAATCAACCAAATACAGCCTCCGACGAACAAATCATATCATATAGTTAAAAAAGACACGGACTTTCTATGGACGGTTTGTTCAAAGAACAGACATGATTGGGAAAATGTGGCCGTTGATTATTAATGCCTTTATTTACTTTACTGATCGTGATTCGAGTCTTTAAGCTGACCTAAAACACAGTTGACGAGTCCAATCAACTGTGTTTTGATCAGTTCTCAATATCTAAACGCTTGTAGAAGCCTCAAAATCCCCAGCAGGATATCGGAGATTTTCTACATTAGTATAATACCTTGCCGAGATACCTCGCTACGATTTTATTGAATTACGGATTGGAACACAGATTTTAGTCCCTGCGGTTTTATCAAGGGCTTGAGGGCGTGGTTTAGTGGTTAGCTTGTCGTCCCAATCGCCCTGCTTCGATGTGCGGCGGGCAATTTCAGGTATATGAGTCAGTCACACTATTTGAATCTTGCAATGGCTGTGGTAGATTTTAGGAGGTTTTCCTCTCGGTTTTCCACCTTAATTATATAGGGCAGGGTTAGTGGGCATTCTGTTTCGATACAAGTGAAATACCACATTAAACCGTGATTTGTCAAGCAAACAAATTGATTGAATACTTCACTTTTAAGTAGAGCCTGAATCATGTGTTAGCGTACCATTATAATGAACTACGTTTCTATAGTGTTGTATCCAATTGCCGAAATATCAATTCTTTTGCATGAGAATGTAAAACGGATTCCAGTATTGGCCAGCTTAGTTTTATTGTCCAAATCGGTCAAGAAATATGCACGCGACAGAGTGCAATTGCCAAATGTCCCTATCAAACCCTTTCAAGAATATTATTGTATCGAGATATTTAATTTTGTGAGATTTTACTGAGTCTAAGATGACGACTTTCTCTCCATCTGCAAACTTCAGGGTGATTCCATTCTCCCGTTCACGGCAATAAATCCTGTTATACGACTGATTCTATTTAATTAGCTGTTGAACAGGATTCCGCTCTGAACTGTGTTTGCACATTTAGCAATAAATGAAGATAGACGAATTGGTGTTAGCATCAGTGTTTTATGCAGCCGGGCTGGTCAACCGGTCAAATGATCGGACAGAGCTCCGCTATAACGAGCTCTGTCTGAGATCGTTCGTTAAAGCGTACTATCACTTGTGTAGGAAACAGTGAAACATACTCGGTATGTGCGATTTAAGGATTCTACGTTGATTGATTAGCCCAATACCAATACAGTACAGTGAGATCGGGGTGTGGCGGAATAGTTAAGATGTCTTCCTGATATTTCTTACAAGACAGAACTATTGTGTTTTCTTTTTGCAGACTTAAACAACGAAACGAGGCCCAACTCTGTGATATCTTTCACGTTGGTATTAAAGGAAATACCGACACTGTTTGCAAATTGAGCCTATGCCGGAAATCAGGAATGTAATCGTTTATTCGAATACCACAGACGCAGTGGATCATATGCCATCAAGTAAGTAAAGCCTTATATTTATGAATTCCAATACACTCTATAACTACGTGTATATCCCACATCATTTACAATAAGTAAATTTGTCTGTGTATTGTAATGGCTCACATAGCTCCATGGTGACCTGGTGCTCTCGGAGGTAAGGGGCTATCAGGAAGCCGATATATTTGGTATAACTTTGTATTGCGTTTTTTAATTGCCTTGTCTTGTCTGGCCTATGTTGCCACTGGCAACGAAGGTTCTTCACCTTTACCTATTGGGATAGCATGACGACAGAAATGTGGCATAACCGTATTAAGTACAAGGTGAAACACCAATTAAACAAAATTTTGTAGGAGCCATTTGAACCAAAATGTTTTCAATAATTTATATAGTAAATCAAGATTGACTCTCGTCCTTGACAGTGTTGCCATAAAACCGGTAATTTTGTGGAATTTCCTACTCACGTCAGTTAAATGTAGAAGCTGTTTACGAATCCTATTACTTAATTGTTTGTTGTTTAAGAGAAAGTCACAGAACAAAACAGGGCTACTAAACATTCAGACAGAACGTATACATTATGGCGTGGAATTACGATATCGTAAAATCTACGTACTAGGCGATTTTGGTTCATGTTTTCCCTTCAACTTCCTCTCATATATATTTATTTGTTAACCATTTAAAAAAAATTATATTTTTGTTGCTCACGCTTTGTGTCCTCCTACCCTACATTCCGTCGATGTTTAATGTCTCTCTGGCGAGCGTCAGCTTCTACTTTGTTTCACTCGACTGGATTTAGCTGTCGGCGAAAGTGTAGATTCCAATCGATGGAAGCCTAGCGTTAAATGAGCTCCAACTCTCTTATACTGGACTGTAAAATCAATGAGAGAGCAGCGTTTTATGACCACACCGTTACAATTATTGTGTTTACAAATTGCGAAATGCACAAGTCACAATACACCTTTCGCTTCGTATTGTGTTCAACACTCGGTAAAGGTTTATATTACCCACGAGTAAGGTTCAAATATAAAGTTATTTATATGATAGCCTCAAGCTATAGGTATGTAAAATGACCCATGTCTGCGAACTGCAAAAAGAGAATTGATAAAATTCTGAAATTGTTTAATTTTGATTGCTGCAGCGCAACGTTAGCTTAAATAATAAAAAATAAAAAAATAAATAAAATGTTCCGTACAGATGTGTTTATAAACCAGATTGAAGCTGACTTTGAATTAGTAAATTGATAATATTGGCATTTTTTTTAGACTAACTCACTGACGCCAACAACATTCCCAAACTGTTGCAAAGTATTTTTTCTTTTAACGTAACTAGAAACTTGTTAGCTCCATACGCTTTTTACTGACTTCTGTGAAATTTACGACACGTTTGAGATTCAATTTGTGCGAATTTGACTCCATTGCGTGACGTTATAATTCATTGGTGATTCACTTACTGCATCAACACATTAGTTTCACGCGAAAGTAGAATTCGAGTTTGCTTTTTTAAGAGAAGAAACCTTTCTCTTTGATATAGTTTGTGCTTGGATTCATCTGTTCGGCAGACCAAACTGTAGCTCGATGGAATATCTCTTGCTAACGAATCGGCTGATACGCTGTGTCGCCAAAGCAGGCTTAAGTGGATCAAGCAGTGAGCTTATAAAAACATGAACCGTCTTACAGCAGGCATTTTAGTCCGGCATCCACTTCTGCTGGGTGGTTAAATAACAACGCAAACAGACACACCATCCATTTACCCCACCGGCTTGCGTCAGTATGCATGAGCTTAAATAATTGCAATTATGCATTTGAGATTTTGTTATTCTTTATTTCGGGAATTGAACGTGCGACCCCAAAGGCGAGGGGGGTATGTGGATCAGAAGCATACACTCACTAGAGTGTACAATCTGGACCACTCCGCCACGGAGGCCCCTATGGTATGTTAATTCAACTTTATTTTCACAATGTACTGACCTGAGTATAATCTCTCTGAAGCGCCTCGTTTACACTATGTTTTACTCTTAAGTCAATCAGGTATAACAATCAGATTATTACTACCACATATGTTTAACCGGAAGAAAAGAAAAAAAAAAGAACAGTTATGATAGCCGAAACGCTAAATTTATGTTCACGTTATTTTGTGTGTTCGGGACAAATTATAAGAAGTTGACAAAGATTAAATTGGAAGGAAAGCTAAAGATTGTAAAAAATACATGTAAACTCGCTAAGAATTCATTAAAGGTGGATAAGCGGTCTGGAAACCGTGCAAATTGTTCGAAAAAGAACAATACACTGACAAAGACGCTATCAATTGCACATCATGCCTTGCTTCAATACGCCGAAGACCCAGAGGGAACTTCGTAAAACCCTCTCCTGGTGATTTCTGGAACCATATCATGAGACTTGAGGCTGGACAGAAGGACTCATATGCGGTATATCAAAGTAAGACTACTAGGCCGACACACCAACCACTAAACCAATGCCTCGGCTTCTTACTTATTAAGCCCATTTGTCGAAGGGCAGTGTGTTTCAAACATCATGACTGTTTTGCATTGAAGGAAAATTAAATTTCTAATATAGCGAAAAAAGTACACACTCTCTTATAATAAAATATATTAGTATTGTAACAACCTTACATACATACATACATACATACATAATTTAATTTATTGGCGGCCCCATTCAACAGAATGATGTGCGCCATGACTAGGTTTGTCTCATATTTGAAAATAAAACAGTAGATACAAATTCATATCTGTTTCTAGCATTATCTTGAATTATGCTTATTTATGGCTCATACAGTGGGGATATTATATTTATGCATGTTTCGTCTAATAATCGTTGACAAAATTTGTTTTCTCTCTCTCTGCTCTGGATATTTCTTTGGCGTTTTCCCTGGGGTGTTACCTCCTATTTGTTTGACTAGACAATAGTGTGGATGTAACGACGAGAAGAACGGAATCTGACCTCGTGCCTTATCGGGTCTCGAGTGTGAGTGGGGAGTAGTGTTAGTAGAGAGACTGTACGCATTTCGCTTTAGGGGAACACGAAATTAACTCAAGCTAATCAGCAGTTTTGTTTGATTGTTATATTTGAATAAATGCTTGTATTTCAGTGCCAGATGTATGTAACATTGGTGGCACATGTTATGCGGCTGGAGAGGCCAATTCGAACGGTCTGTGTGAAGTCTGCAATCCCACTTTGGATGCAACAGGCTGGACATCACCATTAATTCCCCTTCGCAGCGGTAATATATCAACTTATTTTATTTATTAAAAAGTGTCTTTATACTTGATTAGTTGATCAATCGACTGATTCATTGTGTAAAAAGGTAAATACCTCCATCTATTATTAGATCAAAGCTTTTTCTACATTATATCCGAGTGTGATATTAGTTATATAATACAGGAATCAAGCTGAATAAACTTTTCTCACACTACTCAATTTTTATTTTGGTACCATTTTCGCTACAAATCCAAACATTTTGGAACAGCCTGTAAGGTACATATTGCTGTTTATACATTTCTCTCTACACTGGAAGCAGTTAAGACAACTCTCCTAGGCCGTGTCAGGTCATCGGATTGAGAAAATAAGTTAACAATGTGTAAACTACTCAAAGCATATCTATATTTACCCATAGCTTCTAGCATGTGTTATGATGTTACTTTAGGTGATAATACGTGTATGTGATTTTCGCGAAATATTCCAAAGATTTTTCCGCCCAGTGAAATACATCTAGAACAATAGATGACCCAGATTCCAGTAGATGACCGCAAAAAGCAGCCAAACATAGTTTCCTTATTTTATATGTTAATAATGGCGCCCACAGACCCCCTATCCGGGTTCTGTTCACTGTACTTTTACTTTGGAAGTAAAGCATCAAAAATGGAAGTAGAATAGACTATATACTTTAAATTACCAGAGAAGATCAAAAAGCAACTGGGCGTGTTGGGAGATAATAATTATTTGCAAGTGGTTGCGATGGGTTCAAACTTTTCCAACATGGTGCTGCAGATAAGGCAAACTAAATATGAAGCAATAATTAAATAAGAAAAATATATCAAATCTAAATTACCATAAAGTCGAAAATAACCCAAACAGAAGCAATTGGACTCAATTCGGTTAATCTACATATTCTGTTGAGGGAATGTTAACGTAGGGCTAACCTTCACCTCAATATCATTTCACTAACGTCGACTACATTTTTTGTGTTCTTTAGTTACATTAAACGCGGATAAATATTTCTGTCCATTGATTGCCATGTATTTCTTTAATATAATTTCTACATAGAACTGCAAATATAGTCTCTGTTAACTGGCGGTCTTATAACTGGCTAGCTTTTAAGTTAAACTTCATTACTAGAATTCACAGCAGAGTCACAATTGTTCAAATGTTTTGATTGTTCGCTGGAATGTCCTTCAACGCCTTTATCATCCTTAGAGATTCGTTAATAGAAATTACATAAATTCGTTTAGTTAATAGAATCAAGAATGTTTATATGATGTTATAAGTTTTGAACAACATAACGACAGAATTTAATGTTATAAGTTTTTAACGACAGAATTGAATGTTGTCTGAAATGCCGAAATATGTCACCGACTCCTTGTTGCATGGACACTATATTTGATCTGTATTTCTCTATATCTGCCATATTTTGGCTTCTTGAATACTGGAATTGATATTATGCTACTTTATTTGCAACTGTCTTTCTTTTTTTTTTATTGAGAAATGTATTTGTTTTTTATTCGCACAGGGGCAAGTGCTACGTGTGAGGCAGTGTGTAACCACATTACAGCCAACGTCGTCCAGTTTCTAGACCTCGTTTGTTCGGATTCTTCGTTTGTCATACCGCTCTTCGACGCAGTTTGCTATGTGCAGGATGTAACAGCTTTGCCATCAATTGGCTGCACTAGTGGAACTGCTACTATTACAAGGATGGTAGCCTTCTGTTCACATGAGCCAGTGTCAGATCCCTCAGTTGCAATAAATGACGCAACAGCCTGTCCATAATTTCATATTGTGATTCCACTGTCTCTATTTTTTTGTGCTAAGATACTCAAACCTAAAAATTTAGATCGCGCCAGAACCCTATTTTTAATTTAAACTAAACCCTTTAAATTAAGGTTTATGCATAAACTAACTGTTGCCTTTCCTTAACTAACATGTTAATGCTCCATGAGTTGTCATATATGAAGTAGTTGATTTTTTTATCAATACATAGAGATATACGGAGTTCAATAGCTTACCAAATGTCCATGTAGTCTAAGGCGGGTTGGTTTGTTTTGTTGATCAGAACAATATGAAAGATTATATTGTTAAAATATATTCTTAATTGAGAATAATCTCATGCAAGATTACCACTGAAGGACAATAAAGTATAATGTTTGCATATGAAATGCTGCCTTGTGTCTATTCCTTCGGCAAAGTAGATATGACTTACATGTATTAGCAGAAGTCTATTTACTAGAAGTATGCAACTGCCATATAGATAATCTAAACGTCATTGGGGACCGAGCCTCCTGTTATAACGTATCATGTGACATAGCACACAAGAATATTCAAATGAACGCAGCTTTTAAAATGATGCATTATGGGGAACTTCTATATATAATAAGTGGCTGGGATCGTTAATAAAACACTGACTCCACCTGGGACATCCTTCGACTGTTTCCATATCCCTACAGATATCATCGAGGTGAATGAAAATAATAGTGTTACCCGAAAACGTTGAATCGCAGAGGTCGGATGTGTTGTGAAGTAAAACTACAACATACAGTATATACATAGCACTCAATATAATCAGATAAATTCATTTATAGGCGGCTATAAATATGTAGAAAGGAAGTTCGTAATTATACAAATAATAAGAAAAATCATATCGGCAGTCTGGAATAGGTAAAATTTTGTTGTTAACGAGGTAAGTTTTAAATTGAGATTTAAAAAGCGACAATGAATTCATCTGTTTTAGTTTTAGCTCTATAGACGACTAAAGCATATGGCTAATCTTGATACAATAACTAGATTGACGAGAGACTCATAATTAACGTATAATGGCTATATAAATATGTACGGAGCAGTTCAATAGACAAGGGCTGTCGCAAGGGTTGGCCTGGTTCTCCGACAGCTAATGGTCAACACTTATATGTTTATGGTGTCTTTGAGTGTATGCCATTTGAAAATTGTCCTGTTTTGTCATTGATATGTCAGTTCATTGCAGGGGATTTCCTTTGTCATTTGAGCTGGCTATATAGTTGCGTATAGCCTTAAAACACGGCTATACTTGTAATCTGAACTGTCTGATAATTTTGTTTGTCAATTGCAACCTTAATTAGTCCAGTAGCCGCGTTTTAAAAAGTGAAACAGAAAATTGGAATATTTAAGACCCAGTGGGCCCTTTACATTTAAAGAAAACGATTCTACAATTCGGTAGAATAGATGTACAATAAAATAAAGGTTGGGGAGAATTTTGACAATTTTACCCTGTCGCGAACATTATTGAAGCTATTTAAAGGTCCAGAAAGCAGAAATGAAAAACCAAACCTTATTAAAAGTAAAAGCTCATTTATTTAGCATTAATATATACTTAAAACTGAACATTTCTACCAAATAACTTTATCACCAGAGGCATAGCTATGTTGGTAGGGTGCGTGGGTGAAAATGCAAATCTGTGAGTTCAAAGCCTTTTGGGAAGATAAATCACACCTGACCTCAGTAAATCAAAAGATTGAGCATTCAAGCTCATGAAGTAAGATCCAAAGATACTGCTGAAACAAAACAATGAAATGGAAATCAATTTCAGTCGCCCACTCATGAGTATAATTGCACTACCCATCTGTAGCATTATTTTGGACCCCCGACCCTACTCACCTGCGCTATTC
>JARFOD010134292.1:0-27641 GCA_031763545.1 Mopalia muscosa
AAAAAGATGCTAATTTAGCGTCCCTGTGTCCGTGCTTTATGAAGAGAGAAAATCGCCGTCTTCACTGGGTAAGAATTCGAAACTCACTTTGCCTTGAGCCTCTGTAGCTCAGTCGGTAGAGTGTTAGGCCTATAACCCAATGGTCCCGGGTTCGATTCCCGGTGGAGGCAAGCACATTTTTCTTTCCTCGTTCATTTAAAATATATTAATAATCGGACTGTGATAGTTGAGGTCTCCAACGGCCCTAGCCCCTTAGTCCTAGCGCCAGCAAGAGAAATGCGTTTTGTCGTTAGAAAATAGAACAGACTGGCCAGGTGCCTTGGAGACGTGTTGGGGTTGAATTTATTGACACTCTATTTATTGCATTGCTATAGTGTTTACTGTGTATTAACAATCGATTTTTCTTAGTATCCCGGTTGTAGAAACTAACGTCGAAGCGTGAATAATCTCACCCTATCTTACGTTCAGATGGTTTAAGAGAACGCAAGTGGGAGCAAACATTCTGCTATTAAGAGCTTAATACCGTAATATATAATATAAACCCTGCACCCAGTCGTAGGTCACCAGCGATGTTCGTTCTTCTACTGTTACTATATGACAAGAGCTAATGTCATGCCGTGTACTGGCATCGAATAATAATTTAGTTTTATTTAGATCTGAGGGTTTACCGATTTGTAAGAGCTCATAACGTTTTACTATACGGCTGGGGTATAGTGGTTAGCGTGTCAGCCAACTAACCTCCATCTTTACCTTTCACGGGTTCTAATCCGTTTGTTGACCATCATGTGTATGAGTCAGTTACATGATGTAGCTTCACCAAAACAGGGGCAATGTGAAATGGACACTCCGTCGTCATATAACTGAAACAGTCTTGAGTAGCCTATATACGACGTTAAACCCCAATCAAATGAACGAAAACTTTTTGCTAGGAGTATAAAACCTTGTGAGTTATGATAATAACATATTTCAGTTAGATTTAAAAAGGGGTTAAACATTACGCTCACTGTTTTCATTGCGACAGTATCTACTGTGTATAATTTTTCACTCGAATTAAAAACGGACACGGTGAATTGACTATCAATCAAACATATTTCCAGACGTATTTTTAGTGGCACGTGACCTATATTCGAATTAAAGGTGGAACAAAGTAAAATGTTCTTGCTTTACATGAAAGTATATATATTGCCCAAATTTGTTAAAGCCGGGCAAAAACGGGAACTAGAACAGCGTGTCTTATTTCCTTCCTTAACAGTCAACAATCGACTACATCTCGCGAGATTATCGTTATTGGGGTCTCTTGAAATGTGTTTGAATATACATCAACATAGCTCAATCATTTTTACTCGCCGGAAGCCGTATCCGCTCTTTTCATGCATTCACACAGAATCCAAGAGTATTTCATATGACTTTATGACATACCGGTAGGCAAATTTAAGGAGTTTATTAAGTTCTAAAGGAAAAACGGCTGGAAACTGGAATCATCACACAGTGTCGAGTACATGTAGGTGCTTTGAAAAAAATAGTTCCATTATGTCGCGTCTTGGCGTAACTAGCATCCGAAATGATGTGTGTAGAATGTTCAAGGACTGCCATGTGAGACAATCAAAGTGTATACCTATGTCCCAGTTATTTCTCATCCGTCATCAACACAGAACACAATCATTCTGTGTCAGACCACAGATCAAACCACAGTGTTGAACTCCTGCGGTGTAATATATCCTAACACTCGCGGGCAAGATCTGTCTATTTATGGCACGAGTTTCTATAGCAAACCTCTGCCAGGCATTGTGATAAAACAATAGCCAACTTAAACAAGGATCTCTAATAAGCTGACGTTTAGCCATGTTTGTTCAAGCTCGGCACGATAATGGAAATGGATTTTGTTTGACCAAAATATAAAACGTTGCCCGGTTTGTCTACACAATCATTATTATGTTTCAGGGAATTAATAAAATCTGGTATTATATGCAGACCATGACGTACAGTTTTAATTTACTAATCTACACTGCTATTTGTTTTACCGTCAGTACATAGAGACTTCCAGCTCAAAACCAATGCTGTTTTGTCGTTGAGCCGAACTTTATATTATCTCTATTTATTTAGTAGTGCAACCCGTGATTGAAATTATGTTTCTTTTTTTGGACTTTTGCGCGGTATTAACAGTTTACTTCACTCACAGGGTGGTGTGTCAGTTCAATGTTTGAAAGAAGTAACCATCGAGGTGTGTTTGTTTGATTTGGGTTTAACGCCGTACAATTCATATGAAGGCGTGAAATGGATTAAGGAAAGCACCCTCGATGCCACTGGGAACAGAGAATGACAAGACCGGAAAATCATAGGCCGGAATACAAAGACACCACAAATAGATCTGCCACATGTTGCTCTAGCGTTTCCGAGAGCATCAGTTCAACAAGAGCTCCCTCTAAAACCCCCGCAAACCCCGCGATCACTGGCTATAAACAAAGACGAGACAGGACAATGACAGGAAGCAAAAACAAATTTAAAAAATCCATAACACGCAGTCCAACTTTGTGTGACCCCTTCAGCTCTGTGATCACCATCTTAGGCAACAGAACTAACAAGCCTCGTAGTCCTTCCACTTCAACATCCTTGGTAGGAAGACAGAACATAGCGACAAGCGAAACAAAAATAAAACACAGAAACAAAATCGCACAAAAATATAGGCCTATGCATGCCATTTGCCAGTTTTCAAGAGTGTTTAACTATGGTCTGTCGTTAAGGGGTTCTACGTGAAAAAGTGTCGAAATAATGCCTCAATAAGAAAAACCGGGTGATCTGTCTTTATTTTTATTCTATGCTTAAGTTAGTAGAACAAATGTAGTAGTTTTCTGCAAAGCTCTATTCGATACGAAAGGATTAAAGCGGTCTACAGTGCCTACATAACCTGCTTAAATCAATTCTTATCATTAAATATGGATTAAAAAGAAACATCTGGACATCGAACCTATTGAACTCCAACAGATGTTATTTAAATAATGTAAAAATTACATGTTTCGTTAAAAACAGTCAATCCAGTGCATTTTTGTTTGATGGTGAGGTAGTAAACGAATCGCAGTCAGTGCTATTTGGTTGTGGTACAAACTATTTGGTTGTGGGACAAACTGATTGGCTGTGGGACAAACTACTTGACTATGAGTATGAGACAAACAATTTGGTTGTGGGACAAACTGTTTTTCTTTTCGCGCTGTGACTTGGTCAGTTGTTCTCTAGACTGTTGAACCCCCTATGTACGGCACACGGGTTCGAGTCCCGCTGGCAAGCAGATAACGTGGTGGTTTTTACGAGGTTTATTTCCGGTTTTCCACAAAGCCAGCATGTATGAGAAAAATAAAATTCAGTAGGGCTCACAACCAACGCTTCTTGTGTGCATGTGATTTAACGCTGTTTTTAAGCATATGTCATACACTCGATGTATACTCACTCCTTTTGAGTACACATTTACTCTCATATGGTTTTCAATAAATAAGGTTTACAGTATGAAGCAAAATACAGTATAAAACTATCGTTTCTAAAAAAAAGGTCGATCTAGTAAATAGGCATAAGTATGTATTGAAATGGCACAAATCAACGTCAGTGCAAACCAACTGCCCCTCTCTCCTCACATAAACAAACTAGAGAACGATATGAGCAGTAGTAGTATTTGAGCTTTATGGTACATTATTTAAGATCTCAGAAACTCTTTATCTCAAAAGGGTGGCAACGAATTCGTGGAACTCGCACTATACGAATTTATAAATTTAAAACTTGTTTTTATTTATAGCACTCTCTCTCTCTCCCCCCCCCCCCCCCCACACACACCCCACGACCACTTTTTGACACATATCTAGTATGTTTTTAATTTTCTAAGCAATTCTAATTTCGTTGGCAATAGCCAGCTTTTGAGGCTTTTCACTCACCAATAGCATTTGCTAAGGCGCCAAGGCCCAATAGTGGGCTTTACAATGTGCCCGGTTATGGCAAGCTGTTTTATCCCTTCTACCTTTATTCTACATATGTGGAATTCTTGTCCACATATGTAAAATTCTTTTCCTTATATGTGCAATTTTTTTCCACAATTGAAAAATAAATGACTTTATTTTACATATGTAAAAAAGAATTTCACATATGTGGAAAAGAATTTCACGTGGGGAGAAATCATTTTTCAGTTTTTGTAATGGAACTCTTTTGTACATATCTAAAATAAACGTTTATTTTAAATAAGTGAAATTCTTTTCCACGTATGTAAAATGCTTTGGCTTTGGGGTTTTATTTAACTTATGTGGAAAAGAATTTCACATATGCTGAAAAGAATGCATATGTAAAATAAATTTTTATTCTACATATCTGAAATTGTTTTCCACATAAGCGAAAATCTTTTCAACATAAGTAAAAAAAAATTTAACAAATTATGTGGAAAAGAATTGTACATAAGTAAAATAAAAGCAAAACTAATTCGACATAATAATAGTAGAATAAAGGTAGAAGTGATAAAACGGCTTGCCATACCCGGTGACGTCCATGTTGATTTTCTGGGCTGACATAGCGTTATATGAGTGAAACTACTCAAGTACGGTACAAAACATCAAAGATACGAACGAGCCCATTTTGTTGTATATAATTATAAAGTGAAATTGGCGGAAAATGCAGGTCGGCTGAAATGTGGCCCTGACAAATTTAATTAAATGCATGCAGGTGTTTTCTGTACAAAAAAAAAAAAAGAAAAAAAAGAAGTAAAACAGGATAGAAAAGTAGATTTGAAAACTTGATTTGAAATCTTCAGATGTTTTGGAAGAATAAACAAAGCAATTTCAGTGGCTTTGTGTAATCTGGTTCAGTTAAAATCCTGTTTGAGAGAGTCATTGTACAATACCAAAAGAAACCGCAAGTGTTATGTTATATATTGATAGTGTTGCTGGCGAAGTTATTTCATAGAAAGGTGTTTGTAAATAACATGGCCTACCCAAGCTACAGAGTATGACGCGGGCACTGTTAACACAATATAGCTATACAGTTTCTTTTCTTTTCATTCTTCTCTTCTCGCAGCTCTATTTTTACAATGTGAACTGGAATGCGTTTATTTGCTTTAAAACTCTTTGTTTGCTTTTTAACTCTTGTTAGCATTGTTTGCGTAAAATGCAATCCTGGGTGATATTAACGCCCGTTTACAATGAAATAGTCACTCACAGTTGATTCACACGAGATGATCTATTAATTGCTGGAATTTGAAACCTCGCATGTATAGTATACTGCACGCATCACCTCGGACTTCAAACGTATGTCGGGGCCCACGGCCGTGGCTTGGTGTTAGCGTGTTCGCTTACTAAACTGAACCTGCTCCGATATACCGGAATCGAGTCCGCTTGACGAACATCAGGTATATGAGCGAGTCACATATTGTAGCTCCGGCAATCGCGGGGTGGTTTTTACGAGGTTTCCTCACGATTTTCCTCCTTAATAAGGCTAGTTGCAGTGTGGGGTGGATAATCCGTCGTCATATAAGTGAAATACCCTTGAGTACAACGTTAAACCCCAATCAGACAAACAAACAAACAAATAAACAAACGTGCGTCGCCATTATGACATGATTTTTTTCAAATCAGCTCATATTTCTCTTTCTGTGTAGAAGTTTCCAAGTCTATCTGTTTTAGTTTAGAATTTAATGTACCCATGAAATGTATGTTTATTAGTTGATCTAAATAAATGCATGTCATAAATGCCGACCTTCGTTTGACGTCCGAGGTAATGTGCGTAGTACATTTGATGACTTCTATTGGGCTCATGTTGAGGAAATGCTATACCAGTTCCATTGTTGATTCAAGATAGAGAAAAGACCTCAGAAGTGTTGCACGATCTCGAGCAATCATATTCGCCACGGCTTCTTGGGATAAATCACTTAAATCTTCACTTTGATGAATAGTATTGGACTACTGCAAGCAAACACGCTGGTACGGTTTCTGTAAAGTGTCTATATACCGTTGAAGCATACTAGCATTATTTTCATCTGTGGATTATGATGTAAAATGTACGTATTTATACTATGGCGCGGTTGCCCAAAAATTTGAAGGCCTGGCTTAGCAGCATCATCATGGGTTAAAATGCTTTAGACCAGACTTTCAATTGCTTACTCTTATACTTTGATGTGTCGCCCAGGGATATATCGATTATCAGGTATACGAGTGAATCACACGATGTGGCTCCGACAATCTCAGGAGTGGTTTTCACGAGTTTCCTCCCTGGTTTTCCACATAATTTTTTAACAAGTAACAGTGTAAAATGGACAGACCCTCGTCGTATAAGCGAAATACCCGTAAGTACGGCGTTTTACCCCAATCAAACAAACATACAATCATCAGAAGAGGTTTGACACTACAATTTTCTTTTCCCGCCTTGCCTCGGGTATAGATGCTGAACACGGGCTCACGGACCTATTAACATTACCTTTAGCTGAAGAATCAAAGCGAACCTGTTGACTAAATGAGTATGCTAGCTAGACTAGAGCTTGAAACTTGAAAGTGACGGACACGGGTCTGTAAATAGTCCAATATTAATGGAATCAGGTGATCCTAGAAATAATATGTTCTAATCTGTGCCCAAGCCGCAGAACCTATTACTGGTGTTTTCTATTTTTATTAAGTGAATTGTTGACTCTGTATTAGCGACTTTAAATAAGATATCCCAGTGTTTATATTGGGTTACTTGACATTGACGTCTGTGTGAAATGATCCAATGGAATTGTTTTATCTACAATTGATTTTCCTTGTTTTGACATCAGGGCTTATCGAAGAGATCTGTGTGATGATTGGGGGGACACTGTGAGAAGGTGTTAACAACAGTGTAAAGTTACGCGTTGTGGGGAGCTGACACCTGTCTTCCGGAGGCCCAGATTCCCGACCGGTCCAGTGGGCGACTCGAACGTATTGATTAACTGTACTCGTCCACGCTCCTGTAGGATAAGGCGTCTGCAAGCGTGTTTATCTCAGACCGTGTCATTTCAGTCACCGGGTTCTAATAGGATGGGCAAACCGGTCAGCTAGGGAATTTCGACATGTTCGCCAGATGGTGTCTTATGAGACCGGGGCAAGGACTCCAGCTATCAGCGAACTCTTATCTTGCTTAGGTCAACCCAAACACTCTAAAACTGTGTTAAAACATATCTCCGAGCGGAAATTTGTGTGTTCTATGCGTGTTCTTTTCTCATATGCAATATGTCACAACCAGGACTAAGGAACAGTGCTAATGGCTGTATTCCCCATGGAATACTGGTCTAAGTGGATATTATACGCTTTGAAGACCATTTATTCGTCTGAACTCTAAACACAGATTGTAATGGACATACAGGTGTTCTGTGCAGGTTTATTTATATTCCACCTGGCTGGAGTTGTTTTATTACAGGGAAACCCCGAATATCCTGCAGAACTGTGCAAAGCGCAGTGCCAGATTTACTGCCGTGACCAGGAGGTAAGTAACTAGTACCGTAACGTGACGTCACACAAATTCGGCCCAATTGCTCCAGCTACAGACACGCGTGTTCAATATTCCGGATACAAACAGTTGTGGTTTATAACCTGGAACCATTGTGACCTGTTCCAACAAGAGCACAGATTTATCATACTTGACTCATTTAACATAAATCATTCCTTTGTTGGAACGGTGTGAACTAAACAGTGTCAACAAAATCTTGTTAATCAGTAATCAGCGTACCACGGGTTCCGTTTTCGGCAATTCGTATTGTAATTAAAAAAATATGAATATAAAAAATTAATTAAAAATCAGCATACATTGCTTACTTTCGAGTTCTGGGAACATACAATTAGGTTTTCCTTGAAAGAAACATGGCACAATTGAAAAAAAAAAGAAACCCCGAGCAGATGGTAACCGCACTATCCACAGTTAAGCGGTCCAATTTGCCGTTTTGGGCTGAGATTGTATTTGCCAAAATACAAATTAAAAGCATAAACGACAGCGCTTAGATACAGACGTATGTGGCTCCTAGCCTTTTGCCGCATTCATCGATTAAATCTAAGTTCAATTATGATGTTTGACATGATGGATTCCTATAAGATGACAGACTACTTCAGTATTAATGACACCATCATGTATTTATGACATTGACAATTATGTGCAAATAACGACATTTAAAGATTGATTCAGAAAACAAGGTATTTCTATGTCAAACTATCTTATAGATTGCCTTTGTTATATTGAGTTTAAGTGTTATTTAAAAGTTCAAATAATTTATTTTGCGTTGAACGAATGGACCGCATTTAAATATGAAGCCATCTCCAATGAACTTGAAGCGAAGTCATATATAACAACATGACTTTTTTTATTCCATTAGAACATGACGTCATTTCAATGCGCTTAGAATTGAAATGCTAACAAGGATACACTTTTACGGATTCCATTTCGTATGACCCAATTTGTCCCAATGGAAGTTGATGTTTTAAGTATCAGTGAAGGTGAACGTTTCTCTGTCCCGGTTGAGGTAGATATTTCTCTGTCCCAGTGGAGATTATTGGTTTTCTGTCCCAGAGGAGGAATATGTTTCTCTGTTTCTCTGTCCTAGTGGAGATTGATGTTTCTCTGTCCCGGTGGAGATTGATGTGACTTTTCCCTAGTGGAGGTTAATGTTTCTCTGTCCCTAGTGAAGGTTAATGTTTCTCTGTCCTAGTGGAGGTTAATGTTTCTCTGTCCCAGTGAAGGTAGATGTTTCTCTGTCCCAGTGAAAGGTGATGTTTCTCTGTCCCTAGTGGAGGTTAATGTTTCTCTGTCCCAGTGAAGGCTGATGTTTCTCTGTCCCAGTGGAGGTAGATGTTTCTTTGTCCCGGTGGAGATTGATGTTACTTTTTCCTAGTGGAGGTTGATGTTTCTCTAACCCTAGTGGAGGTTGATGTTTCTCTGTCCCTAGTGAAGGTTAATGTTTTTCTGTCCCAGTGGAGGTTGATGTTTCTCTGTCCCAGTGTAGGTTGATGTTTCTCTGTCCTTAGTGGAGATAGATGTTTCTCTGTCCCAGTCGAGGTTGATGTTTCTCTGTCCTAGTGGAGGTTAACGTTTCTCTGTCCCATTGGAGGTAGATGTTTCTCTGTCCCAGTGAAAAGTGATGTTTCTCTGTCCCTAGTGGAGGTTAATGTTTCTCTGTCCCCAGTGGCGGTTAATGTTTCTCTGTCTCAGTGAAGGTTGATGCTTCTCTGTCCTAGTGGAGATAGATGTTTCTCTGTCCCAGTGGAGGTAAATGTTTCTCTGTCCCAGTGAAGGTTTATGTTTCTCTGGCCTATTGGAGGTTTATGTTTCTCTGGCCTAGTGGAGGTAGATGTTTCTCTGTCCCAGTGTAGGTTGATGTTTCTCTGTCCCAGTGTAGGTTGATGTTTCTCTGTCCCTAGTGGAGATAGATTTTTCTCTGTCCCAGTCCAGGTTGATGTTTCTCTGGCCTAGTGGAGGTAGATGTTTCTCTGTCCCAGTGAAAGGTGATGTTTTTCTGTCCCAGTGGAGGTAGATGTTTCTCTGTCCCAGTGAAAAGTGATATTTCTCTGTTCCTAGTGGAGGTAGATGTTTCTCTGTCCCTAGTGGAGGTTTATGTTTCTCTGTCCCAGTGAAGGTTGATGTTTCTCTGTCCCAGTGAAGGTTTATGTTTCTCTGGCCTAGTGGAGGTTAATGTTTTTCTGGCCCAGTGGAAGTAGATGTTTCTCTGTCCCAGTGTAGGTTGATGTTTCTCTGTCCCAGTGTAGGTTGATGTTTCTCTGTCCCCAGTGGAGATATATGTTTCTCTGTCCCAGTCCAGGTTGATGTTTCTCTGGCTTAGTGGAGGTAGATGTTTCTCTGTCCCAGTGGAGATTGATGTTAATTTTCCCTAGTGGAGGTTTATGTTTCTCTGTCACAGTGAAGGTTTATGTTTCTCTGTCACAGTGGAGGTAGATGTTTCTCTGTCCCTGTGAAAAGTGATGTTTCTCTGTCCGTAGTGGAGGCTAATGTTTCTCTTTCCCTAGTGGACGTTAATGTTTCTCTGTCCCCAGTGGAGGTTAATGTTTCTCTGCCCCTAGTGGAGGTTAATGTTTCTCTGTCCCAGTGAAGGTTTACGTTTCTCTGGCCTAGTTTAGGTTAATGTTTCTCCGGCCTAGTGGAGGTAGATGTTTTTCTGTCCCATTGAATGGTGATGTTTCTCTGTCCAAGTGGAGGTTAATGTTTCTCTGTCCCAGTGTAGGTTGATGTTTCTCTGTCCCAGTGTAGGTTGATGTTTCTCTATCCCTAATGGAGATAGATGTTTCTCTGTCCCAGTCGAGGTTGATGTTTCTTTGGCCTAGGGGAGGTAGATGTTTCTCTGTCCCAGTGAAAGGTGATGTTTTTGTGTCCCAGTGGAGGTGGATGTTTCTCTGTCTTAGTGAAAAGTGATGTTTCTGTGTCCCTACTGGGGGTTAATGTTTCTCTGTCCCTAGTGGAGATTAATGTTTCTCTGTCCCAGTGAAGGTTGATGTTTCTCTGTCACTAGTGGAGATAGATGTTTCTCTGTCCCAGTGGAGGTAAATGTTTCTCTGTCCCAGTGGAGGTTTATGTTTTTCTTGCCTAGTGGAGGTAGATGTTTCTCTGTCTCAGTGAAAGGTGATGTTTTTCTGTCCCTAATGGAGGTTAATCTTTCTCTGTCCCTAGTGGACGTTAATGTTTCTCTGTCCCAGTGAAGGTTGATGTTTCTCTGTCCCGGTGGAGATTGATGTTTCTCTGTCCCAGTGGAGGCTGATGTTTCTCTGTCCCAGTGAAGGTTGATGTTTCCCTGGCCTAGTGGAGGTAGATGTTTCTCTGTCCCAGTGAAGGTAGATATTTCTCTGTCCCAGTGAAAGGTGATGTTTCTCTGTCCCAGTGGAGGTAGATGTTTCTCTGTCCCAGTAGAGGTAGATATTTCTCTGTCCCGGGGGAGATTGATGATACTTTTCCCTAGTGGAGGTTAATGTTTCTCTGTCCTTAGTGGAGGTTAATGTTTCTCTGGCCTAGTGGAGGTTAATGTTTCTCTGTTTCAGTGAAGGTTGATGTTTCTCTGTCCCAGTGGAGGTTAATGTTTCTCTGTCCCAGTGAAAGTTGATGTTTCTATGTCCCTAGTGGAGGTTAATGTTTCTCTGTCCCAGTGTAGGTTAATGTTTCTCTGTCCCAGTGGATGTAGATGTTTCTCTGTCCCAGTGGAGGTAGATGTTTCTCTGTCCTAGTGGATGTTAATGTTTCTCTGTCCTAGTGGAGGTAGATGTCTCTCTGTCCCTAGTGGAGGTTAATGTTTCTCTCTCCCAGTGGAGGGTAATGTTTCTCTGTCCCAGTGGAGGTTAATGTTTCTCTGTCCTTAGTGGAGGTAGATGTTTCTGTGTCCCAGGGAAGGTTTATATTTCTCTGTCCCAGTGGAAGTTAATGTTTCTCTGTCCCAGTGAAGGTTGATGTTTCTCTGTCCCGGTTGAGGTAGATGTTTTCTGTCCCGGTTGAGGTAGATGTTTTTCTGTCCCAGTATAGGTTGATGTTTCTCTGTCCCAGTGGGGGTACACTTTTCTCTGTCTCGTTGGAGATTGATGTATTTTTTCCCTAGTGGAGGTTGATGTATCTTTGTCACTATTGAGGTAAATGTTTCTCTGTCCCGCTGGAGGTTGTGGTTTCTTTGTCCCAGTGGAGATTGATGTTTTTCTGTCTCAGTTGAGGTAGATGTTTTTCTGTTCCAGTGGAAGTGGATATTTCTCTTTCCCAGTGGAGGTAGAGTTTCTCTGTCCCTAGTGGAGGTTAATGTTTCTCTGTCCCAGTGGAGGAAGATATTTCTCTGTCCTAGTGGAGGTAGAGTTTCTCTGTCCTGGTGGACATTGATGTTACTTTTCTCTAATGGAGGTTGATGTTTCTTTGTAACGGCTGAGGTAGATGTTTTTCTATCCCAGTGTAGGTTGGTGTTTCCCTGTCCCAGAGGAGGTAGATGTTTCTCTGTAACGGTTGAGGTAGATGTTTTTCTGTCCCAGTGTAGGTTGATGGTTCTCTGTCCCAGTGGAGGTATACGTTTCTATGTCCCAGTGAAGGTTGATGTTTCTCTGTCCCAGTGGTGGTAGATGTTTCTCAGTTCCCGTGGAGATTGATGTTTCTTTTCCCTAGCGGAGGTTGATGTTTCTCTGTCCCGGTTGAGGTAGATGTTTCTCTGCCCAAGTGAAGGTTGATGTTTCTTTATCCCGGTTGAGGTTGATGTTTCTCTGTTCCAGTGGAGGTTAATGTTTCTCTGTCAAAGTGGATATTGATTTTTCTTTTCCTATTGGAGGTGTATGTTTTACTGCCCCAGTGAATGTTGATGTTTATCTGTCCTGGTGCAGATGGATATTTCTCTGTCCCAGTGTAGGTGGATGTTTTACTGTCCTATTGAAGGTTGATGTTTTTCTGCCCCAGTTGAGATAGATGTTTCTCTGTCCCGGTGGAGGTTGATGTTTCTCTGGCCCAGTGGAGGTTGATGTTTTTCTGTCCTAGTGAAGTTCGATGTTTCTCTGTCCCATTGGAGGTTGATGTTTCTCTTTCACAGTGGATGTTGATGTTTCTTTTCCCTAGTGGAGGTGGATTTTTAACTGTCCCAGTGGAAGTAGATGTTTGTTCCAGTGGAGGTTGATGTGTCTGTCCTAGTGGAGGTTGATGTTTCTCTGTTCCAGTGGAGGTTGGCGTTTCTATGTCACAATGAAGGTGGATGTTTTACTGTCCCAGTGGAAGATGATGTTTCTCTGCCCTAGTTGAGGTGGATGTACAGACTTGAACAATTGATACAGAAATCTCCCTTTAATTATCTTCAGAAGCCTAAGTTAACACACGTGTGTTTTAACATAATCTAGTCCAAAATGTTAATTACCCCTAAATTCACCGATCAATGAAATAAGCTGTTTCAACGACATACGGCTGAAGGAAAAAAATAATGGTGAAAATATTTGCATGAAATCAGCTTATAAACAAAGTCAATAACACGTTTTGTGTAAACAGTTTTAATGACATGCAAAAGGCATTCCTTTGATCATTTGTTGAGGTTTAAGGATATTAACAGGACTATCAAACTAAATACATGTGACTATAGTGTGGTAGAGCGTCGCGGATGGGATAAAGTACCGGCGATTATGGGTTTATATGCCAATACAAATCCAGCATATGGAACTAGATTAGAATACAAATAAGCTGCCTTATGTCGCACGATCTCTCAATATTATGTCTACAGAGATACCATGCTTTCTATTCACCTCCTAATGTTCAGAAACAATATGGATATGGCCTTAGGTCTATTGACTCAAATAAAACAAAATCGGATAAAAGTCGTCTTCCATCAGCGATCGGAAAACAAGATATGTTTTCTCATACTCAGCTCAGAAGCACCGGCTTACAACATATTACCAGTGGTAAAATCTATGTTTTATTGGAGAAACAAATGTTCGATTCCACACCAAGCAGAAATACTTTGAATTGAAAATGTCAACTTCAAGATCTAGTTCGCCCTCACTTAATGCACTCAGTCACTGTAAGTATCTTTGTGTAGCTTAGTTACGTACCGGTATGTAAGCTAGTAATTGTCATACAGATCTTGTGTGTCTGTTTTCTAGGGAGTCCATTACCCATGGAAACCTACCTCTAAGGGCTTGTTAGTCCCGTCATGTGATCTCCTATATATTTCACGTAATTCAGTCCGCTTCCGGGTAGTCCCTACATTCCTTCTAGCATTTTGTAACCATCAACCACGCAGACTGGGAACTTTGGGATAAACCCGCACCATTACTGTCTTACCAGGAAGTGACGAAGGTACTCTCCCTTTACAATAAGCAAAAGGTGCATAAAAATGTGAAAATGTGTTATGTAGGTCAACATCAAATATAAACTTGTTAGTATCTTTAGAATTTGTTTGTTTGTTTGATTTGAGTGACTGGTATCTTTAAAATGGCAATTGGATTGATGTACAGCTGAATGACATCGAAGCATAGTCCAGGTGTATTTATACAGTGGTAATTTGTCTTGTTCGACCGCACAATTTTCGCTGTTTTAGCGGATATCACTACATGTAGACATTCAGAATGGCACTAGGTTTATGACCAAGTGGGCTTTACGTAAGGCTCGGAGGTCTTTCTAGTTCTAACATCGACGGACAGTTATACAGATGTCAATTCCCCATTGCACTCCTACGGCTGCACCCGACAGCCAACACAAAATACGGCTCTGAAAGATTGGTATTCAAAATATAGCGCTAGAGTTGGACGGGGTACCCGGAAGTACAGTACTAAGAGATTCTATGACCAACTATTCGCCTCTATTATTTCCTAAACCATCAGCTGGCGACACTGCAACGGACTTATTTGTTCGCAGGTGTAGAAAATATAAATATTTTGAACGACGCATGCCATTACACGAACAGAGAGACGTATATGGCCTAATCATTAATAAAATAAAGAATTTTAGGTGTCGACTTTATAAATGTATAATGTGTCATATGTTAGCATTACAGATTATTTTCTGGTGTAGAAACCATTTTAGATTGGCATAAGCATCGGTCCTAGATGTATTATAAGGTAATGTGTATAGAAAGGAGAGTTACCTTCTCGATAATCCATCTGGCCTTTATCGCCAAATTTTATTCAATAAATCGGTTTTCACAATAAATCAACCTTAGAGTCTATGTCTCTGAATTTCTCATTCAGTAAAAGATCTCAGGCGGCATGGTATGAAGTCTTGCTAATAGAAATGACTGTTTACTACCCAAACGAACCTACTCTGATTTCAACGTCTTTCAGTGACTTCACCGATCGATGACCATAAGTCGCTTCTGTTGACGATTCCAGTGCCATCTGTTGGCCAGATCCCATCGTTTTGCCTGGTGAATTTCCAAACCCAAAAGGGCGATATTTTTAAAATTTAGCGTAAAGCGATTTATTGACACACGGGTCTGACGCTCATTATAAAATAGATGTCCAATCCTTCTCCCTTCATCGAATGTCTTGACTTTTAAAATTGTGTTCGAAACACAGGAAGGTCATATTGGTCTGTTGTTTTTATTTTGTCCTGGAAGGGTGCGTGAGGTCCATCTGTATCATCGGTGAAAAATAGTCAGCACAGATACTTAGATCAAGAGTATGAGGTTTCTCCCGGACAAGTTCCCACCATGCACTGACACTGGACTGATACGATGGAACCGCCGTAGTAATAACAGTACAACCTATTTCAATCACAATTGAAGTCACGTGTCAGTATAGTTGCCGCTGGTGAATCTTTATAAAGAAAAGACAAATGAAAGTAATTTGAGTTTAATGAGAGTCAGTCAAGTGGCTTATGACCAGCTATGGCATGTATGTCTTTTTCTTTTCTATTGGCTTCCGGGTACCTCGTTCAAAACCTTTTCTATCATTTGAATACTGATCTTTCATCCACTTTTGTGTGGCTGATGGATGTAGCTGTAGGAAAGGGAAGAAAAACGACCATCGTTTAAACTTTCCTTTTACGCAAAAAATTAGGAAAAATGTAAGGAGTGCCCGGTAGTGGAGGGAATCACGTGAAATATCGCAGGTCACATGTCTTGATCCACAGACCACATGGCCAGCAAAACCTGACAGGCCTTAATATATGAATAATTTTTAGAATGTTTTCTAGAAAGTGAAGTTTAACAGCAGGCTTTAATATATGTCAATACGGTATATAAGCTCTGCTCACATGATATTGCTTTGTTGAATATACACATATATAGTGTAATATAATGGCAGTATATTCTCCTTTATAGATGTATTTGCTTGTAGTATATGAGGGGATATTATATATTGATCCACACGTCTGTTGATATAACTAACATGTTCCCTTCTTTATCTATACCTTACCTTTGAGACCGTATCCCTGTAAAGGGCTTTAAACATGTTACATTTTTTTTACTATCAACTAAGTGTTCTTTACGTGATTTTTTTGGTTTTAAAAGGAAAGTAAAATAAAAGATCAAATGGCGGTATACTCAAACGTATTGTGTAAGCCTGTACCCATGACAAGTTGGTATATAACTTTGATGTTATTACATATGAGTTTTTATTTGTTAATGCGTGTAGCCTATGACGTAAATTGTATTATAATTTAACTGGTGACTGTCGTTAAGAATTGTGAACTGACGTCGCCTATATACTGTGCATTTAATGACGTTTTTGTTTTGGTTTATTTAACAACCATTGTCAAGAATGGAATGTTAAGATTATGGACGATTGGTTTAAAATAAATCGAAATAATAAACAAAAAACAATTACTTTATCTTTCAATGCAGAAACAGTTGTACTCTCCTTTGTTAAAAGAATATACAACTTTTGTTACCGATGAGTATAGATAAATTAGAGGATTTCGTCAGATTAGGAAATCTTTACTTTATAGCTTGAAAAGTTTTGTAAAGCTGAATAATCGACATTCACAGTTTCACTGCTATATAGCTTGTCAATACCGGCCTCAGTTGAATTTTAACCAATCACCTACCAGCTCTATCGAAAAAGGGACTAAATTCTACTTCCGGTAGGACAGCCCGTATCCCAAATCCATTACGTAAAGTTACGTTATGTACAGGATTTACCATTATGCACTGCTTTTAAAATAGGTAGTTTCGCCTCCTAGAGTTAGAGGGGTAAGAATCTGATTGACCCTGATTTTTACCAGTTGCTCAGCGAAAGTGTCAAAATCATTTGTTTTTATTGTAAACTTTCGTCTCTACGTTATAAACCTATTGTCCGTTAATGATAGTAAGGCATCCTCTTATTTTTATGTGTTGGCAGCACTCACTCGATACTGGTATGGGCTCATAAAACTCGGTCCATTCCTTTAAAGGGTTTACAATGTTACTCGCAGGATATAGGAGGTATATTGATGCATTACTTTATTCTAATAATGTGCTACTGTTTCCTCTTTTTGTTTTAGAATGCAGACCTTGGTGCATCCTCGGTAAGTTATAATGCATGCTACGTTATACATAGGTAGAAATAGCCTTTTGATGTACATTATTTTAAAACGTTTATCTATACGTTTTACAATCACGATATCCCGAATAAATACGCTCACTCATCTTATAGGCCCAAAAGAGGTCATCCGAAAATAGAAGTTGTACACGCTAGTTAACTCAGGATTCCCCGCCTATGAAGGCAAGGTAGGAAAGGAAGAGAGGCTTAATTCGACGGCCTCGGAAAGATGCCTGAACGTTTTTGATGACAGTAACTGTATCTTGATGTTGACCCCAAATTTTATTAAATCTTTTTGTTTGCTCTTCTACATTCAGTATATCGTTTTTCCAAGACGTCTATACGCTCTGCTTACGTCTTACAGAATGTGTTACAAAATGTAGTCAATATAACGAGTGTTAAAGTCAATACTATCTGGAGCTAATTGCTTTTTAACATCAATAAACCTGTTATCTTATATATCACGAAGCCCTTAAGAAACACCGAGACAGATTGGTATTCTCCCATTTTATGTCATGCTGTTACAGCTTGACAGACATACATCATAATAAAAATCATTTGAATGTACTAGATAGTATAATCGACTTCTGTAAAACAAATATACTCATACAATGAAAATCTAATAATTATTGATTTAACGTTTATGCAACCGCACGCCCCAGTCTGCAACCTCTTATTGTATCCGGGTCATACATTGGCTGTATAGCCCTGGTACGTGGGTACCGACATCATCGGAACACATGGTATCTGACCGTATCTCTATATATGCTCGCCTAAAGGGAGAAACCCATGTCATAACCTTGGCTAGCGAAGATGGGGTAGCGATGGGTTGTTGCGCTTAAGCATTCTATCCTAACTGAATAAAATACTTTTTCGTTTTTTTTTAAGGATAGGCAATTGGTTTTATATGTTTGTCTTTATTTGCCACGTTTACTATTTATTTGTGTATGTTTTTGTGGCAGGAGAGTTATGATTATATAACATATTAATTTTTAAAATAATAATAATAATAGTAATGAAAAGAAAAATAACCTAATAATAATAAAATGCCATTTCAGTGCATTTGTAGTTAAAACATTCTTTTTTTGCTTAACTGGCTAGGGGTAGTTTGTTTAGAGAGTGGTAATGCTGTTCCATTGCAGGAATACAAACTTTTTTCAACATAAGACAACAATTGTCAAATTTTACGGTTGTTAATTCTACTGCCAATAGTTTTGGAATGCCCTGTCGCCAAATGAAAGAAATTGCACGACGTAAAACACCAATTAATCATTCAATTAATCTTTTTGTAGGATCAATCGTAATTAATACTGTAAATGATTAATTTTAGATGCTTTTCGCTGAGGTTCATAGATCAAATTGTTGCACAAAGTCTTGTGGGCGTCAATATAGCAGACATGTTACACAGGGGTTCGGTACCAAAGAGACCGTCTATGTATACAGAAAAGATAACGGGCGAACACTCTGAGCTAGACCCAGCTTGTACAGTGGTGAAATTTAATCAATTTTAACCAGAATTATATATAATTCTCAAAGTTTGCTTACAAACACAAAACTTTTCATTCTTTCGTTAATTCAGCCTACAAGTGATGTATGTTATTAGCTGTGATTGGATAATTTCGATGACCTAGTTCAGATTAACCAATCACAGCTAACTGCATACATCGCTAGTCCACTGATGTGTGTGGCCTCCTTTGTTGGCACCGCCATCAAATGAACTGTGTCCTTCAATCTCCATCTCCGTCCTTGCCCCCTCAAAAAAAATAAAAAAAATAAAGAACCATAGAAAAAATAAAATAGAAAAACTAACAAAAGTAATAAAATAAAAACAGTTACGAAATAAAAAAAATAAAAAAATTGCTTTATTACCAATTAGACGCTGGATTGAGAGCATAACAACAAGACTTGGGATTTTCAACCGAAAAAAATAAATTAAAAAAAGTAGCCCCTCCTCCCCTTATCCCATGCAGAGCCCCACATCTGTTAGCAGAGCACACGCCCACTTATCAACTCCAACACTAAATAAAGAGTCACCGAGAGAGGCATGATTTATATCAATTATGAATACAATATTGTGTAAGTATAAGCCAGTTCGTGTATTGTCAATGACAAGCAAATATATTTAGTCACAAATACATGAGCGTACATTATCAACACTATCGCAAACATATTAACAAAACTAGTTTATCTAATCCGTGTGTACGTCCATACGTTTTTGTTACCACGCTTTTATCTATTTTTGTTTTTCTAGGCCTATAAACATGACATGTATTTTGTGGAAGAACAACGGCGTATGGATTTTGTGTGGGCGTTACGGTATAAACTGTGTTTATTTTAAAACTGATGTCAATATCGCAAAGAGTTCTGGATTACCACAGTCAATGAGGCAACGTTAAAACAAAACCGTGATATTCAACGGAAGATTACCCAAATATAAGCCTACAACCTAAGGCAATTTTCCGCTCTGAAAATGTAGCTATTGACTTTTAATACTTTTAAATTGATACATATTTTGCAACCTTAATTTATTTATGGATTAAGATTTATTAAGTATTTACTAAGTACTTTATATTTCGCGCCGTCCCAGCGGAAAACCGCTTTTGACGTCACCGCTAACTAGCGTTGTTAATATTCAACGCGATACGACCGTCGCCGTTACATGATCGAAAAATAAGACACCGGTCATGTGGCGGTGACAGCCGTATCGCGGAGAAACTAAAGAAGCTCAGACAGACATGCGCTCTAATAACTCGAAGTAAATGTTTCCACTTTGGCGAATTTTTAAATTGGATAACCTATCCAGTGATATTGAAGGCGTTTTTTATTTGTAACAAGAGGATATATATTGTTTTTAATAAACTGTATGTGGTTTGCATGTGTGATAATTGGGCACTTGAAAGGTGACACTGTAAGGAAAATATTTTAACCAGATTGATGGCCTATCCTCATATATACGTGAATTTTTAGTTCTGGGTTAGGGTTCATACTATACGTAACCCTAAACCTAACCCTAAAACTAACCCGTATTATAACTTTAAACAACAACAGGAAACCTAACCCTAAACTAA
This sequence comes from Mopalia muscosa, assembly GCA_031763545.1. Taxonomy (NCBI): domain Eukaryota; kingdom Metazoa; phylum Mollusca; class Polyplacophora; order Chitonida; family Mopaliidae; genus Mopalia; species Mopalia muscosa. The sequence goes on from JARFOD010134292.1 coordinate 19,994, forward strand.
ACCTAAACCTAACCCTAAACCTGACACTGAAATTCATGTCATACCTTAATACATGACGGACTGACCCAAGATTTTGGGCGGTTACGTGTGATTGCGGTTTTTAAATCAGAACCTATCTCATGAAGTCTAGATAGGGACTAATCCATGTTTGAATTAAATTTGGATTTCTTAATTTTTTCTCTAGCCAGTTTGTGCAAATCACTCTATAAATAACCACCCTCGACACCACCTGCAATAAACAGACACATATACAGGACATTCACTGAACGTACATGTAATACAAAGACGCCACAAACATGCAGCTCTGCTTCATGTTGCCCATTAGCTCTGAAATAACCAGGCCAACAGCAAGCTCCCCCCCCCCCCCTCCCCCCCACTGAGGTTAAATCGCAGACAGATTTGAAATTTTTGCCATAGCTGCGAAAACTATTAATATAATAATAATAATATCTTAGGCAAGTCAATCATGTATTGAATATGAGTTATTTTCATGCCCTCTCAGAAATAATATTTCTTGGAGGGTACTTGAGAAAATGCGATAGTTCTACAAGGCAAAATGACGACAAATATGTTGCTTTGGTTTTGTTTTGGTCTCGCGAAAGCGAGATTTAACAGTTAAATCTGGCACCCTCTAGTTCTCGCGTGCTCGTGTTCTCGCTCCGCAGAAAATGACTAAAACACGTGATTTTACGAAATAATCTCGTGTTTTTGTCTTTTTTGGTTTAAAAATGTAAGACGTCGAGAAAGCAAGAACGCGAGAACTCGAGAATTAGAGGGAGCGAGATAGAGGCTGTGAGGGAGAAGTCGGCAATTGATGTCTTGTATGCTTTTATTTTACACATCTGCAAAAAAGTTCCACTCGCCTATTAATTTTACCTAAGTGAAAAAGATTTCCACATATATGAAAAATAAACGTTTATTTTATATTTGTCGAACTTTTACAATTTAAATAATTTGTTTGTATGTATGCTTTGTTATGGAAGCTCATAGCGGCCACTCGCTCTCTCGCGTCCTCGTCCTGTAATAACAAAAACGCTCAAACTCGAGATATAATATGTAAATCTCGTGGTTTTCAAATACCTTTATCTGAAAGGCGAGAGTGCGCGGAAGCTGTAGTTCTCGAGTTCTCGCTTCCTCGCCACCTCGACCTATCCCTTTTTTGAAGAAAAAAGACCAAACCACGAGATTCCTTTGTACAATCTGGTGTTTGAGTAATTTTCGGAACCCCAGAATGCATGAACTCTTGAACCCGAGAACGCGTGAATCCGAGGACCCGAGAACTCGAGAACTAGATGGAGCGCGACTTAACTACTAAATCTCGCTCTCTGGTTTAAGTACGCGCATGTCAATTGCGGCGAATCAAAAACTCTAAATTGTCGCATACCGTAATAATCAAAGCAAGGTGTTTATTATTGTTTTTAAATCTCTTATATCATAGTTGGTTATATTTATTAGACTGCAAAGATTACTATTGCATTGCCAGGTCGTGCACATCAGCTGCGCGACATTGTATTTAATATTTTATACACAAAATGACACTGCATGGTTTTATTTGATACCGATTTGTTTTAAATGCCTGGTGTAGGCCTTAATTGCGCACGGTATGCGGGCTCATTAATGCCTTAATTGGAAATTTATAAGGCTTCTTCAAATTATTATGAGCGCCTGCATTTTCCTAATTATTTTAGCATCGTCTTGTAGTTGATTGTAATGATCATCGAGCAAGTTCAGGAGAGCGTAAGTCACCTAGGCAACGCACATTTGTTGACCTACACGTGTTTTGGTTATTTTAGCTTGATAATTTGAAGAGCGAGAACCTGAGAACGCGAGAAATCGAGAACCCGAGAACGCGAGAACTAGAGGTGGCAAGATTTAGCGTGTTCTTGTCCCCTCGTCATACACTGAAAAAATCACTAGAGGTCGAGATTTTACAGTTAAATCTCGCACCCTCTAGTTCTCGAGTTTTCGTTCCGCAGAAAATTACTAAAACACCAGATTTTACAAAAATCAAAAATTGGTTTAAAAATGTAAGAAGTCGAGAAAGCGAGAACTCGAGAACTAGAGGGAGCGAGATTTAACATTTAAATCTCGCTTTCGCGCTTTCTCGACTTTCAAGTAAGGAAAGTTCAAAACCACGAGATTTAAACATTAAATCTCGACTTTGAGTGTTTTTATCAGTGGTGGCCGAGGGAGCGAGAACGCGCTAAATCTCGCTCCGTCGACCGTCTCAATTTAAAGGCGAGGAAGCGAGAAAGCGAGATTTAACACTCAAACCTCGCTATCTCAAGTTCTCGATTACAAAATCACAAGATTTTAACAGACATTCTCGCGGTATTGTATTTTTTAAAACATGTTTATGACAAGCGAGGGTGCGAGGGAGCGTTTGGCCGCTATGAACTTCCATACTTTGTCACCAACACCCAAAAGTCCACACAAATTTTCGACGGTATTAAAAACAAATATTTTCGGGATCATATATAAATAACCTGTTTTTATAGATTTCGTCATTTATTTCAAGGCTACTGTTATAAAAATGGTTACAAATTATTACAAAAATTCTGTAACCACGTGATTTCATTCCACAGGAGTCGTGCGAGGGCCGGTGTCAGGATTTCAGTACTCAGGGGGAAGAGCTCTGTCAGGTAATTATTTATCATATAGCGGGTAGTTGATCATTATCTGCCGGGTAAATGTTCATCATCTATCGGCATTTTTCATCATCTATCGGATTCTGTTCGTGATCTGATTGATAATTTTTCATCTGTCGGGTAATTATGTGTCATTTGTCATGTAAGACATAATCTTCTGTCGGAAAATTATTCATCATCTGTCGTGTTATTATTCGTCATTTGTCGAATAGTTGTTCATCATCTATCTACAATTATTCGCCATTTTGTCGAATAGTTGTTCATCATCTTTCTACAATTATTCGTCATTTGCCGGATTCCACTCGTCTCGTGATGTGACAGATAATTTTTTTCATAATGTGTCGTGTAACTATGCGACAAATGTCGTGTAATTATGCTACATTTGTAGGTCCTCTTCTGTCGGTAATTATTAAACATCTGTCGTCTAATTATTCATCATCTGTCGGATAAGGAATCATCAGTTGTCGTGAACTGTTGTCTAATTATTCATCAGTTGTCGTGTAATTATTCATGAATGACTGTCGTGTAAACAGTTACCCGTCGGCAATTTTTATCATCCATGGCATTTTTTGTGGGAAATTTAAAAGTAGCTTAGTTTTCCTCTCTATGTATATATTTTCAGGATGGGAAATGTGTGTGGACATGTTTGGGACTACAATGGCAGAGAAATTATATAAGTGAGTGAAACTAATATATTCATCAACTGCATAGGTTTGTTTTAAACTGAATCTTACACATGGGGCCAGTTGTTCGAAAGACGATTGGCCGTTAACACCAGATTAAGTCGCTTATACCGGGTTAGAGATAGACCTTCAATATGGCGTGACATTATCCAGGCCTAAAAGCGGGTTAAATTTAATAGTGCTTCGAGCAACCGGCCCATGGAGTTAAAAATTAAAAAACACAAGAAATCCAAATTGGTATGGATTGGCGTCTTTACGTTCTATGGAAGAATCCAAATTGACAATGCAATAGGGGTGACAGGTTGTACTGTTTGTCGTCTGTCTCTTCCAATTTATAATCATCAATGTGTCCTTCTATGTTATTTGTTTTTCTGCCAGGTGATATCCCAGAGATTCCGAGAGTTTTTCTGCGCCCAGTGGAACAGAACAAATTTATTCTTGAATGGCAGAAAGCGGTGGCAATCAACGGCACCATTGTTTATGTGATAGAAGGACACACCTCTTCTCAGGAATGGATAATTTGGGATATGGTATGCAACCATCCTTTTCTTAGATTTCATCTTTATCACAAATACTGCTTACTGCCCTTTGCTTTAATTGTAGTAAAATTTCAGCTTGTGAATTATTTTCCAATCTTCTGCTATCAATAAAAAGAATAATGTTTAAAACGCCAGCATTGTTTCTCTTTTCCCTTCATCTGTTCTCAACTAAAATATACAAAACGGTTGAGGCAATCCAGACGTTCAAAACGCTTATATATCATGCTTTATATGTTATCAACTAAGGCTTATGTCGACACAAATTTACTGGTGTTTCTCTGGTTCTCGTTCACACAGTGATATTGATGACCTTAAAAGTTTCTGTTATATTTTTGGGTCCGTATGCACAGGTTTCTGATATATTCTTGGGTCGGTATGCACCGGTTTCTGATATATTCTTGGGTCGGTATGCACAGGTTTCTGGTATATTCTTGGATCGGTATGCACCGGTGTCTGATATATTCTTGGGTCGGCATGCACCGGTGTCTGATATATTCTTGGGTCGGTATGCACCGGTTTCTGATATATTCTTGGATCGGTATGCACCGGTGTCTGGTATATTCTTGGGTCGGTATGCACAGGTTTCTGGTATATTCTCCGTATATTCAGTAATCTATGTACTATTGGATCAGTATAAGCCTACTCAAGTGTCTGTTATTAAGGCTTATGCCTAGGAGCTATGCTCTAGATCAGTATATAACTACTCAAGTTTCCATTATGTTTTTAAGGCCATATGCCAAGGTTCCTTGTGTATTCTTTGTTAGTATGTTCAAGCTTCTGTTATATTCTGGGATCGGTATGCTCAAGCTTCTGTTATATTTTGGGATCGGTATGCTCAAGCTTCTGTTATATTTTGGGATCGGTATGCTCAAGCTTCAGTTATATTCTGGGATCGGTATGCTCAAGCTTCTGTTATATTCTTGGATCGGTATGCTCAAGTTTATGTTATATTCTGGGATCGGTATGCTCGAACTTCTGTTATATTCTGGGATCGGTATGCTCGAGCTTCTATTATATTCTGCGATCGGTATGCTCGAGCTTCTGTTATATTCTGTGATCGGTATGCTCGAGCTTCTGTTATATTCTGGGTTCGGTATGCTCTAGCTTCTGATATATTATGAGATCGGTATGCTCAAGTTTCTGTTATATTCTGGGATTGGTATGCTTGAGCTTTGGTTATATTCTGTGGTCGGTTTGTTCGAGCTTATGTTTTATTCTGGGATCGGCATGCTCAAGCTTCTGTTATATTCTGGGATCGGTATGCTCGAGCTTCTGTTATATTCTGGGATTGGTTTGCTCAAGCTTCTGTTATATTCTGGGATCGGTATGCCCAAGCTTCTGTTATATTCTTGGGTTGCTATGCTCTAGATTCTGATATACTCAACGAATAATATACGCACTGAATTTGTATAAAGAACATTGGAAAAGGAATAATTATTATTGCATTGTGACCTTTACTATTTTAATATGTCTAGATTATGGACGGATGGGAAACTCTCATTGAAGTTGAGAAACATTTATGTGGCTTTGACCAGTTCAGAGTTGCCGCCATTAGTCAATATGGAACATTTGGGTTTTCAGAACCGAGGAGTGTTATACGTAAGTATACGTCCATACATGATCACCACATTTGCAAACATGTATATCTTTATTCCAGTTGCAGAAAAGAATTAGTTATGTGTTTCAATTATAGATCTCACCTACCATAGCCATTTCCTCGGCAGGATGACTCATGACTCGTACATCCCTCCCCACCCCCCCCCCCCCACAAAAAAAAGAAAAAGAAATCAATAGCCGTCAGAATATATATATATATAAATAATTGAGTATTATATATTTTAAACCAGTTAGTAATTCTGGTCACATTAGTACATGGCATTACACTGTCCGTTCGCACAAAGTATGAATATTAAAACGGTGTATTTATCAAGAAGACGAGAACAGAGAACAAAAAAGGACGGAACCATTGGTACTTTTATCGCGACTTCGAGATGGAATCACTGTTTATACTGGATTGGATTTTATTTCTGGATTTCCAAAATCAGTTCTTCTGTCTCTTCTCAAGTCATGACTTGGGTGGTTCTCTGCTCTGCACACGTGCTTTGATTTGTTGGAGAAATTAGTTTTTGCAATGTTTCTCCGCAAAAATCGCTCCTCAGAAAATCTAATGCGATTATCGGCGAGGATTAAATAATAGAAAACTGACAATCATACTAATTATCGTTCAAATAATGAATTGCGTTTTTCTGGGATCTCAAAATTAGTTGATTTGTTTTGTCTCCACCCCTGGCGAACACAGTTGAAAGGTGAACTCGAGTCTTCTCGCACATCCCATCTGAACTCGCCCTCTGAACAGCTCTCTGATTGGCTGATACATTTGTTCGCGTGAAATGTCCCCAAAATATCTTTGGAAGTTATTTTGGAGCTTCCTGGCATTCAAGGTCAATATAAACCAATAAATTCAAATTGCATTTAAGCAATCAAATATGTCCTGGGATTTGTGACATTTTGATTGGTTTAGATTAAACAACGAAACAATGGACCAATCAACATTCCTCAAATAAGGGTAATTTCCTGAAATATTTAACACAAATCGCACCGTGGGAATACCCCTTAAGTGTAAAGTTTTAAACGATGAACCGTCATGCAGAGATGTCAAAAAGGGTAATCATATGGATGTATCATATACAATGTTTTAATTTGTCTTCTATACGTATTGATAATTCTTGTATAGTTTGAATGGAAGTTTGAATTGAATTTTTTCCTAAATTGCCATACAAATGCAAAGGGAAACCAAATTTAACATTTAAAGCAGAGTCCTAATAAAATTAAAACACCATTCTCTGGTATCCTTTCCACAACGCAAACATCTGCCTATTGTGCATATTGAAATCTACTTGTCAAACTTTGTATGTGTTTTCCAAACCTCTTTTGATGGCCATTCCCCCAATATTTATACACTTGTGTAATTTAGTCAGGGTATACAGAAGCACGTGAACTGGTTCCATTCCCCCAAAATTTATACACTTGTGTAATTTAGTTAGGTTATACCGAAGCACGTGAACTGGTTCCATTCCCCCAATATTTATACACTTGTGTAATTTAGTCAGGGTATACCGAAGCAAGTGAACTGGTTCCATTCCCCCAAAATTTATACACTTGTGTAATTTGGTTAGGGTATACCGAAGCACGTGAACTGGTTCCATTCCCCCAATATGTATACACTTGTGTAATTTAGTCAGGGTATACCGAAGCACGTGAACTGGTTCCATTCCCCCAATATTTACACACTTGTGTAATTTAGTCAGGGTATACCGAAACCCTTGAACTGGTCCCATTCCCCCAATATTTGCACACTTGTTAAATTTAGTCAGGGTATACCGAAGCCCTTGAACTGGTTCCATTCCCCCAACATTTACACACTTGTGTAATTTAGTCAGGGTATACCGAAGCCCTTGAACTGGTTCCATTCCCCCAATATTCCCAATATTTACACACTTGTGTAATTTAGTCAGGGTATACCGAAACCCTTGAACTGGTCCCATTCCCCCAATATTTACACACTTGTGTAATTTAGTCAGGGTATACCGAAACCCTTGAACTGGTTCCATTCCCCCAATATTCCCAATATTTACACACTTGTGTAATTTAGTCAGGGTATACAGAAGCACGTGAACTGGTTCCATTCCCCCAATATTAACACACTTGTGTAATTTAGTCAGGGTATACAGAAGCACCTGAACTGGTTCCATTTCCCCAATATTTATACACTTGTGTA
>JARFOD010134293.1:0-13567 GCA_031763545.1 Mopalia muscosa
GTGCCACATCAGAAACATGAAGTAATATCTTTTAATTAGTACATGCTTTCTGTTTTCCAAATATTCAAGTTATCTGAAGCAGATAGGCCAACGACACACTGATTTATACGGGATTACCAGGCGCAATTTGTTGCAGAGAATATGATCCTTTTCCATCCGCATATATATTTGAATGTTATTGATCCAATTCACCTTGTCAGTTGATAAGTTCGTTGGGAACCTGCCCAATCCAGGTTTTATGTCAGTACCGGATCCCAAAATAATTCTCTATATAGCTACCTACATACATACTACATGTATATCTATATATAAGGAAATTGTCTCTCTTCCTTTATTCAAAATATATATACCAGAACCAGGATTTCGGATTTACTCAAGCAAAAACCAATTGTGAGTCATATCCAGATCTAAAGGATGCTAATTTAGCGTCCCTGTGTCCGTGCTTTATGAAGAGAGAAAACCGCCGTCTTCGGCTTGGGTAAGAATTCGGGACTCACTTCGCCGTGAGCCTCTGTAGCTCAGTCGGTGGAGTGTTGGGTCTGTAACCCAAAAGACCCGGGTTCGAATCCCGATGGAGGCAGGCAATCTTTCTCTCTTAGTTATAGTAATATACGTAAACAGACTTTGAATTCTTAGGTAATAAATCATATACATGCATATTGATACCCATCTATTTTGATTACTGCTTCTTAACTTCTGCATAAACGAAGTAAATAGGATAATGTAGAAAATGATATCAGTGTCTAGACAATAGATTGATAGTCGACATTAGTAAATGTACGGTGATTTGGTCAATTAATCCGTATAGCCTGGGCTAAATGTCGATAAAATACATGCGTTCATTCATCTTACACCCTTTCCAATACATGGAATTACAATACAAGCTCATATACAGGTCATTGCCTTTCTATAAGTATAGATTCATTATCTCATTATTGTGGCGCGTTTACGGTTGTGAATTGTACAAAATGCTCCGTTTTTTCACGTTTTTCTCGCTAAATGTTTATCACTCAAAATTTTGATTGTGATATATAAAATGATAGCTTGGATCGTAAGAAATCCAAATATAGTCGTGTTTTGATCGTACATACATCGGATATGCCGTAAACATAGAGAAAGTATTTTGGAACGTAGAATGTACGGTCAGAACGTATTTAAGGTAGTGTCCAGTTTGTAGGCTGCTTTATTCCTAATCCATACTGAATATGCGGTTTGCTACATATGTAACAATAATTTATATACCATGTAAAGGGTGATTGCCTTTTCTCGAGATGTATGTAGGTTGCCCATAACACATCTCGAGATTAAGATCTAATAAGAAACGTAGGTCTGAGAGTTTATCTAGAAAATGGGATGAATGAGCGGTAGTAAATTAACTACCCCTTAACTAAGAAATATGGAATACATCACGGTGGACACACTTGTCTCCCTGTACAATTAAACTAGAGAATACATGTGCTTAAAGAACGTGTTTCTTTCTCTAAATTACCGATACAAGTACTTCAGTTTGGGTGTAAATTCAAAACACTTAACCATATGCGGGTAAACGGCAATGAGTTCAATTAATTGTGCTCTAAAATAAAAACATCGATCGCATTGATTACCGGCACTTAAACAATAACACCTCCATGGAATGCAAACTGTGAAACACATCTGTTTTATTCAGACTCACGCTTTAACGAGCCATTCATCTAGACCTAATGCGCCCAATACTGTGTGTATGCTTGCAAATATCTATAATCACATAAATAAATCATTTTACTAACACACAATTATATATCCTACTGTTTGCAATTAAAGTATATAAGTAGTATTTACATAATTACATTAATCTTATTACATAATTACGTTATTACAATTAATTTAGATACAGTGCATATACCAAGGTGTGAGTATAGACATAACGTAATACGAGTCAGTTTGAACCCACAGTACTGCTCGGATAGTTTCACTCCTACAATTAGCCATCTCCTATTGAAGATAAAGGGGTCATTTTTTAACTTGCAAGTTAGTTCTAAACACAATAGCTACTTAAGAATGATTGACATTTCAATACAGGTTTTTGATAATGACAAAATAAACATCCTAACAAAAGCACACTAGGTCTTCTTTGAACAGACATACAACATGTTTAATCGATCCTTCATATTGAGTTCGCCATGCAGCTTTCCTTAATAATCGTGTTTTGCAAAGCGATAAAGATTGATACTCGGTGTTTAGTGTTCTGTTGAGATATAAACGTACTTGTTTGTCGATATTTCGTAGTTAATTTTTTGTTTCATTATGTTCATCTTCAAACAATCAAATTTATGTTTGTGTTGATGTTTACTCATTTAGGAAACCAACCTCACGAGGTACTAAACAAATTAACATTTAGGCTTTAACATAAAGTTATGTAAAGGCATGATATTTATTGTAATATGAAATTTTGTGTTACCATTGCCACGTTTAATATAACCAACATCTAAAAAAATCGAGGTAGCCAGCAATAACCAATGAAACCGTGAGGCAAACATATCAAATTTTACCAATATTCTTCTTTCCATGGAGGAAACCTGTTTTAGAAATTTTTTAACGGCCATTGGTTACTGGTTTCGCACAATTGACACTGCTTTCATTTCTGCTACGCTATCTTACTCCCAGTGTATTTTATATCACAAACCCTATCACGTCTAAAACATTAAAATATCAATAATGATAATGACTTAAAGAGAATTACGATAACTTCTATAGTAAAAACATCATATCCATTCTGACGCAGAAGAACATTATATGCGGAATACAGGATCACCATGACGTATTATCAAGTTTTTCATAATTTTTTTTTTAACATAATTTTGTGTTATTAATTGACAAGCCAACGAAGTGAAGGATTCTGGTGAAATCCTATCTGAAAAGCAGAACACAAAAAAGCCGCACCCAAGGACATTAATCCTGAGTTTTGTTATAACAACATTCGAGAGCACTGGTAACCAACAAGCCCAAGGCAGACCGAGGACAAATCAAGGAAGCCTTTACGAATAGAAGCCATGTTAACCCTTTGGCCCTAAGAGCACCGGGACATCGAGACGTACTCTCCAGCCATGGTCCATGATCCGTCGATGTGTTTATTTGATATCGGTTTAACGTCCGGTTATTTCACTTATATGACCGACTGTCCATTTCACTTATATGACCTGCTGTCCATTTCGCACTTTTATTTGCGGTCAAAATACCGAGGAAACCTCGTTAAAAACCAGTTAACCCCAACTGTATACTGGAGCCACATCATATGACCCAATCATGCTGCTAATGGTTCACAAGCGGATTCGGGCCCGTGAGCTGTACAGCGGAGTAGGATCAGTAGACCGACAAGTTAACCACTAAGCTTAAGCTGTGATCCTTATCTGTTCAACACACCTGTAATCAACTACAAATACCTACAAATTCAACTTGTTTTATACATTCTGTTTAATAAATTGATTTTTTTTTTTACTTAAAAAATTACCCCTGTTTGATTATCTTATCTACGTGGACCAAGCTGACGTGTTTCATTGAAGTGATGAGATTATCCATAAATCCATTGACTAATCATAATATCCTCATTGTCTTAAATCCAGGTAAGTAACTAAACTGACAAGGTAAGAATAATCAAGGTTGAGGTGCACAAAATAGCAATGTCGTAGGTATTGTAATCGTGTAATAAATGCATCCGAGACGAGGTTAGGTTAGGTTTGCAAATACGAGTGTCGTAGGTATTGTAATCGTGTAATAAATGCATCCGAGACGAGGTTAGGTTAGGTTTGCAAATACCAGTGTCGTAGGTATTGTAATCGTGTAATAAATGCATCCGAGACGATGTTAGGTTAGGTTTGCAAATACCAGTGTCGTAGGTATTGTAATCGTGTAATAAATGCATCCGAGACGAGGTTTGGTTATGCACTTGGAGCATTATAAATACCAGACAGTTGTGCAAGGGTGAAGCTAGCCCTTTTCTAAATTGCTCTATACATGTGCAATATATCATCCATTCTGACAAGAATAATCAAGTACAATGGGCAATCTTCATCTTAAATATCAACATCGTGAATAAATACGTAGGTGGCGTGTCCATGATCTCTACTAACAGTATAATCGTAAATTGAAATTACACTATAATTGTAAAAAAAAGTTGACGCTTGATGGTAACATAGCAAAAATTAAAATAGGTGACTTCCACAAATGTAAGCATATTCAGATAACCCGGAACAATGGTGGTAACTTATTTGACGGATAGTGATATTTAACACCTGTTAATAAATAAGGGCACTGCCGGACATTGAAGCTAGAATTAGAAAGTCATTCAGCATATACCTGTACAGGTTTACACAACAGATAATGGTTATAACATGTATAACGTTAACAAGTGAATCAACTTAAACATGCAGTAATCCTTGTATTTCTATGATGAAAACTTCACAGTAAAATTTGTTAAAATGTTATCAGCAAAATAACATAAAGAAATGCTCTGAAAATGAAGGATATCTATATACATATACATTATGAAGTTTAGCTTAAAATAGCGTGAACCTGAAATATAAACGGCATCCCCAAAATATCTAGAAAGTTTTAAGAAAATTAAGTGAAATTGACCTAAAACCAAAAAACCATAAAATCCTGAAATAGCCCAAAAACATAATTTTCTATATTAAATGTAAACATATTTCTATCAATAATGTCCTAATCAAAGAAAAGTCGTCGTTATGTCTAAAGCTATCGATTTGACGAGCTTTGGCATTGTTTTACTGCTGCGGAGAAGAAGATTTCGGTACAGGCTCGGCAGCTCCTCTATAGGGGAGCTCGTCCGTCAGACTCGTCCTAAACAATAACTAAAATTTATTTTATTTTATCCGGTAAATCAGCTTATTATATTATTCCGCAAAGCTGTCAACTGGAAAATCAAAACATTTGAAAGAGTAAGCGAATAAAAAAGGTAGTGTAAAGAATGTGTACTCACACAGCGATGTGATATAGTATATCCTTCCACCCGGTTGGTCTTTCTAGAAAATTATACACTTTAGCCTGGGCTCTCCTGTATCTGACATCACGCTTATGAGCCCGGTAATTAATCGGCCTGCCCAGGAGTGACAGACGGCGCTCACGTATCCGGATACCCGTAATTTCCTTCCTGTGAAACTGATAAAAATCCTTGCCTGCATCGCTGTGGTTGTCATCTTCGTCCTCCGAACTCATCCCGCTAAATTCAACTTTTAGAAATTTCCTTTTCGGTTTAGTGTGACTTGATTTCAGCGCCGACGAGGCTTCCTCGCCTGCCTGGTCGATATGATTTGGTGTTCGACGGAGACACGATGGTTTGGCCGGTCCGCCGGCGGGATTTGCACTCGGCAGGCCGGCGTCTGTATCATTGCTAGATGACTGGGACTCATGGAAGCTTTCCTCGTCCAACTCACCTCGATCTAATCCAAAACTGACGTCGAGCCCTTTCGTCATTGTCTTTAATGCGCATGACACCACGCCGCCATCTAATTGTTATAGAGTTTATATCAGGCACTGTTAACCTAGCTTGTTAAGCTGAGTAGAAATAAATGGCAAGAAGAGATCGAATTCATTTCAGCTCTCGCCCGGTTAAGCGGCCAAACATCACCGACACACGTACCTGATAATAGCACTTTGGATTTGCCAGGTTAGAAATGGCCATAAGTCACGCAGCCTAACATTGATTACAGCCCCTCCAATACTCCGATTTGATTATCACACGCTATTTGTCTACAGAACTTTAAGTTCTGATCTACACACGTGAAGAAATCTCCAGAAATTTATGTTTAAAGTGGGCAAAAAGAGAGTGGGAAGTTATAAACTTATTTGAAATCACAGTACTCTACAGAAATTTCGTTGATGACAACTGTTTACGCGTTAGCATAGTGGTGAAAATGTTTATGCGTCAGCTCATGCAGTCTTAGTTTTACTAAGTGAAGTAGGAATGGTATGTAAACAAAGATATCCCGACGAGGAAATTCCGAACCAAGAGTTGAATTATATGCATTTGCTAACTCTAATATTACACACCATTTCGCACATTTTTAATTTTCCTATGCTCCGTGCAATGACACTTTAAATATCAAGATTATTCAACACTTTCACTTTCACTTTCACTTTTAAAGCTTCGTATCCCGACATGAATTCTGAACTAAGGACAAACTTACTTTTCAACAAACGCAGGTATATGTACGTCTCCAAATGCGTCTTTAGCCTTCCTCACGTTTTTGGTAAACAGAATTGAATTTGTTTTCAGACATAGTATAACTGCCAGTGACCCATTACGACAGGCTGCCACGAACAGCCGTGCACCCCTATCACACAGCAGCTCAGTTGTGCGTTTAAAAAAAGTTAAATAGTTTTGTTAACAGAGCCGAGTTTGTAGCCAAGCTTACCTCCGTGTCGCATCTACAGCAGCAGTTCCCCTGGTAAAGTACGAGTTGTAAGCTTCGCTTTAAACTTTTTCACAAGATAGATTCCCTTGGCCTGAAAGCAAACAGAACGTATTTCAATTAATTCAAAAATAACTCAGAACTTTTTGGGCTGTATTCTGGAGTTTGTCCAGAGAGTTCATCTGGGCGTGTAGATATTTAGCTCTTCATCTTCATCCGGGGATATTACATAAAGCTATGTATTAGTTTTGACCGGGTCAGTTCGCTCCTGTCGGAGATGACAGGAGATGTCAGTCAGGGTACTAATTACCTCTAATGAAAAACACAGACTCCGAGATTCACTGATAAGCCACTCGGTGCTTAGGATTTGTTCTTCCGCTGTTATTATATGTTAACGCGAATTATAAGTTTGAGTCTTGCTGGAACCCTTTGTGGATTATGTGAAAACAATTTGTAAAGCCCATTACTACGCAGAATATAGACCAGAACACGATGTATCTATCAGTATATTTATGGAAGGCGTGTACATTCAAAACAACAACTACGGGACTTTGAGCAGAACCATGACTTCAGTTAAAACTAAACGCAATTTGAAACGGTCTCTTTAGTAACAAATACAGTGCATTTTTAGCGGTTTATTGCTCAGAATGTTATTTCACTAACACCACAAACATCAGCTAATCTAGCACTTCCACTACGTTTAAGTGAATACTCAAGTATATTTAACTTGAAAGCGATAGATTATCGTCAGTCGGACTGACTAAAATAACGTGATTAACCGGGTTCAACCTAAAAATTTAATCTTTGCCTTTACCGGGTTACGTTGTTTTTCTCTCTAATGAAACCCGGGGCCCGCGGCCGCGGCTTATAGTGATTAACGTGTCAGATTACTAATCCTTTTTAAGTGTAACGTCCAAGGGTTCGAGTTCGCTTGTCGACCATCCTGTATATGAGTGAGTCACACGACGTACCTCCGGCACTAACGGGTTTTACGAGATTTCTTCACGGTTTTCTACCGATTTCAAACGAGGAACAGTGTTATATGAATAACCCGTCGTCAGATAAAGTCAATACCTTGAGTACGACATAAAACCACAATCACACAAACAAACATCTACCCGGGGTAGATTGCGGGACTGGTTCATCGAACAGGGATCAGGAAAACAGGATTAATCGCAAACACCACAATAAATTGCTAATACCGGGTAAGAGATAGGCCTACATCATGACGTGACGACATATAATAGTGGATTAAATTTAATAGCGATTCGATCAACCAGGCCCAGTACATGTAAAAGAGGTTTGTTTATTTGAATTGGATTAAACGTCGTACTCAAGGGTATTCCACTTATATGACGACGGGTTGTCCACTTCACAATTTTCATTGTCTAATCATGGTAGGAAATCAGGAGGAAACCTTGCACAAATCACAACTGTGATTGTGGGAGCCACATCTGTGACTAACTCATATCTGGGGGTCGACAAACTGACTCGATCCAGTGAACAATACATCGAAGTAGGATTGGTAAAGTGAACTGGCTAACCACTAATCCAAGGTCGTGGGCCAGTAAAAGAGAACTCGTGTTATAAGTACCCTAAGAGCCTTGGCTAAGCCTGCACATGTAGTGATTTATTGTAATATAAATAAATTGACCAGTAGGCCTGTAGGGCGATAAATGCTATTAGTCAACCAGTTTAAACGTACGGTTCATTACGGACACGTTACACATGTTAGTTTTCCTTCTGAGACCGTGTCTGAGTGGGATTTTTTTTTTCTTCTTTGCCTTTCACCAAAGACATCCTTGGCTATGAGGAAACAGTCGGTTATCTATCAAAGAGAATTGTCCAACGAATAAGGTTTCAGTCTGATGCGACATAAATCCCTAAAGGCCCCCGGCACGAACTAACCCCGTTAAACTCGACACAGTGGGGTTTCATTAAGTCTCACGAGATAAATCTACTGTTGCCAGTAATCTTTTTTATACCGTTTACGACCAAGTCGGCATTTTTTATGAGTTCTTGCGAAGGACATTACTTTTAAATGGTTTAAGCCACTTTGCAAAAAAGATACAAGTTTCGTAAAAACATGCCAGAAAAACAGAATTCTCTCAACAGAAAAGGCAAAGAAACCAATGCTTTTATTTTGTTTACACGATCAACCAGTTTGATTGAGTTTGATTGAATATTTTTCAATATGGTTAAATTTTGTAAATACAGTTGAAGCCACCCGCATTAAGACCCACGGTAATGTTTGTAATATTTTCATAAGGATATTGTAATGACAACTGATATTGAAATTAAAATGACGTTTTTGAATTTTTAACAAAAATTCAAAAACAATTGGCGCATGATGCATTAACAATTTATATTATAACAAAAGTGACAGACATTGCATTAACGATTGATATTGTAATAAAGTTAATGGATGCTGAATTGACAGCTGATTTTGTTATAAAATATTAAAAACCGACGTTGCCACTAAGCAATAAAACGGTGATTGGGAATATGAAAATAAATACCTCTTGTAATGCTTACGTTATGTGAATTATTGTTTAATTGTTTGATTGGGTTTTGACGTCGTACTCAAGGGTATTTCACTTATATGGCAAGGAATTGTCCAAATTAACCTTGCCTTATCACTGTGTAAAACCGAGCGGAAACCTCATTAAAACCACCCACACATTTACCCGAGCCTGTAAGTGTGACCCGCCCATATACTTGATGATCGGCAGGCAGACTCGATCCGGTAAACGGTACATCGAAGCAGGATTACTAAGCGTACACGCTACCGCTAAGCCAAATAACACACCTCTGTCACAACTACTATATAGAGCATTATGAAACTTAAAGTAAAAAATAGCAGAAATTTGTCAACGAAAGATAATTTAATACTTCAAATACATTATTATACTCTTATCGTGGATGGGAAGTTCGTAAAATAACATTCTTCAAAGCTGATGTATTTAACCCATAGTTTAGTATCTGGAGATCATCAGGACATGATCAATAGTTACGTGGAGATCATCACGCCAAGATTAAAAGTTACGTGGATATCATCACACCAGGATTAAAAGTTATGTGGATATCATCACGCAATGATCAAAAGTTTCGTGGAGATCATCACGCCACGATCAAAAGTTACCTGAAGATCATCAAGCCATGACCAATAGTTACGTGGATATCATCGCGCCATTATTCAAAGTTACGTGGAGATCATCACGACATGATCAAAAGTTACGTGGAGATCATCACACCAAGATTAAAAGTTACGTGGACATCAGCACGCCATGATCAAAAGTAACTTGGAGATCATAACGCCATGATTAAAAGTTATGTGGAGATCATCACGCCATGATGAAAAGTTACGTGGAGATCATAACGACATGATCAAAAAGTAACGTGGAGATCATAACGCCATGATCAAAAGTAACGTGCAGATCATAACACCAAGATTAAAGGTTATGTGGAGATTATCGCGCCATGATCAAAAGTTACGTGGAGATCATCACGCAATGGTCAATAGTTACGTAGAGTTCATCACGTCATGATCAAAAGTTATGTGGAGATCATCACGCCATGATTAAAAGTTACGTGGAGATCATAACGCCATGATCAAAAAACAACGTGGAGATCATCACGCCACGATCAAAAGTTATGTGGAGATCATCGCGCCATGATCAAAAGTTACGTGGAGATCATCACGCAGTGGTCAATAGTTACGTAGAGATCACCACGTCATGATCAAAAGTTACGTGGAGAGTATCGCGTCATGATCAACAGTTACGTGGAGATCATCACGTCATGATCAAAAGTAACGTGGAGATCATCAAACCACGATCAAAAGTTATGTGAAGATCATCACGCCATGCAAGATCAAAAGTTATGTGGAGATCATTACGCCATGATCAGAAATTAGATAATTAAGACTTCTCATTATTGAAAACATGCAAAAGATCGAATGTGTCGATTTAGTTAACCATACTGCATGAAGTTTTGTGGAGGAATTGTAAATTGTCCCTACGCTTTTAAGCTAAACTATAAAGTGTGGTGTTAAAAGCATCAATATGAGTTGTTTCTATTTTTGTCCGTCGTAGAGATTGTTTTTCCTCATTTAACAGACATTAGATAAATTAACATTAACAACTAACACTGCATTATAATGAATAATAAAATCTAAAAAGTAGTTACCGATATGGTAATAAAATCAATTGATGAGGCATTAAAGCCGATACTTAAAAAAACGGAAGAAGTTAAAATAAATACTGTGAAAATATAAACATATTTAGTATAGATGTAACCGAATTGTAACGAAAGAGACGAATAATTTACTGACAGAGGCTAATGTATAACATAATTTGACAAAAATATTGTAGAAAACACTGATAAAAGTTGTATATAAAATATATATAGTTACCAAGATTTAACCCAAACTATCAAAAACACTGCCGTCATTTTACACAACATTGCCCTTCCATGGAAATTGTTGTGCTGCAAGCTGATTGGTCTAATCTGTTTATTTCCGGTCAGTTCCCCGCAATGTCACTGTAACCTATCTTGGATATTTTGAGAGGAACGGAGATCTATTTGTTCATCTCCAAAACGCAATTAGAGATACAGACGTATCGCAGTAGAAGGCTATGTTCGTCTTAAGTCAGCTGTGTAATAGTCCTTAGGCCGGGGATATTTAGGAAGGTTCAAGACACTTTTCTACAATTTGTATGTTTGGTACTTAACATTTTATCCTCAGCTGATTGTATTTCCTTTTAAACCAGAAGAAAAAACCTATTGATATCATGAAAAGCAAACATGATTTAAATATTTCATTGAACTGGGCCGGCATGTTTGTTAAAAAACTATTCCTCTGCCGCCGATACCATCATAAGGTAACACACTAAGCGATTAGCCAGAATAGCAGAAATCGGTCCAAAAATATACTTTTATGATTCAAATTCATTATTATTCTCTGTGTTTGGAGGACTAGTTTGTCCAAAGATGACTGCTTTAACCGAAAGTATGAAGGGTATTGCATGAAGGTAAACATTCCTCTCCAAGGGAGAAATATATTCAATCGCCATACATTGAAAATATTGAGGTCAAACCTTACCGATGTTTTTAATATGCAAGATTTGAAAATTGTCTTGGAGCCTTGAAATATTCCAAGTGTAATAATGATTGCATCCGGCTGCACGTATTCTTTTATGTTCCTGTCTATAATAGAGTTTTATTTCGCCCTTTTTATAACGACTTTGCGTTGGCTTTAGTTCCGGGAACTTCAGGGAAGAAAAACGCCTAAAAATGTCACAGTGATCTGGATAGTATCCGAATAACTTCCGGTACCAACGGACAACGTTGGAAGCGCAATGCAACGTCTGTGACTGCGTATTATAAGACCCTGCACAACAGTATACCAATGAGATCCATGTTATTTGGAAAATACGTTTTATCGTTTTGACAGATTAACTTAACAGCTAAAATCAATACTTTGCCCCAATATGACATTTAGATTTAATGGTGTTACAAAACTAAGGAGCGACACAAATCTGGTTTCATTGTAGCAGGTGTTTGTTTTTCACCATTGTATTGTCCTGTCTAGTCTTTGTTGGTACAAGTTGCTATAAGTGTGGTTTCTTTCACTCATCGGGCAGACTAGCCGTCTTCTAAATGAAATAAGCTTAATTACGGCGTTAAACCCAAAACAAACACAAGAGATTTTCCTCGTTGCAGGTAAAGAAATTGGCACCGAAGCACCTCTAGTTCGGCTCAGTGCCAATTGTACCACACAGTAGCCACTCGAGATTGTTACTGAATGTACTAAGGATGCCGTAATTGCGGGCTATTTTTGGCTAGATCTCGTGGACCGAGTTTTCCGCAGTGTTGATACCATCAAACCTCAGTCGATTTCACGGAAGAAAATTCCCAGTTTATGTTGAATGATAGAACGTATAAACATTGTGTTCGCTAGTACACACAGCGGAATTAGAATCACACGCTACGAGATGTATTGTGAGAAGAAAATGCAAGGAGTAACGCAACGGCGAGCTTCTGTTCACTGAGATAGATAAGCCAAAAGTTACCCGCTGAAAATTGTATAAATTTGACTCACATTATTGTCTTTGTTTCGTAACACCTACAGAGTGCTTCTAAAATTAAAAAATTAAAGATAAATACGGATCAAAATAAATTGATACATGCCAGTAATTAAAATTTTTGGAAGAAATTAAATTACATGGTCTAGTGCTGTTCTGTCTATAATAAGAAACATTGCTTAGGAATTTGCTGGTAAGCCTTTAATGACGAGAAAGCCTTTTCATATTAAACCCACGCCATTATCGGTAGAGTGTGACCAGCACATAAAAATAGCAGCATTCTTTCCTTTCATTACTGGACAATAAGTTTACAACATTGACTCGAAAGTGTATAATAAAATAACAAATGATATCCAACAGTGTCACAGAGGGGAAATAAAACTGATCCCTGTCGCTTTAACACGAGGAGACGCAAGTGCATGCGTATTTTAATAGCAGTTTATAATGGGTAATCCGGTAAATAACGATGGTTTAAAGGTAATGGTTTTGGTGTAACGTCTTGTCACGCCGAAAACAAACTTAATGAACACCTACGAAAGAGTTGGTAGGTAATTGGTTAAAATTTTACCGAGGACGATGTTGACAGTCATATTGGCAAGCTACCCGGATATGGGGAATATCGTAGAGCACTTAAACTGTGAATACCGATTTCTCACATTTACGGATCTCAAGAAAATACTTTCCTGGTGAGTCGAAAGCAACCATTATATGTATGTTCAATATTATCTAAAAATGTCTATTATTTTAAGTTTCGAGCTAATAACATGTAGATTTTTTTTAACAAAATAAAAAAACATTTTCATGAACAAAAGTTTGTTTTTCGTTTAATTTGTGTTTAACGACGTAC
This sequence comes from Mopalia muscosa, assembly GCA_031763545.1. Classification (NCBI taxonomy): domain Eukaryota; kingdom Metazoa; phylum Mollusca; class Polyplacophora; order Chitonida; family Mopaliidae; genus Mopalia; species Mopalia muscosa. The sequence goes on from JARFOD010134293.1 coordinate 13,341, forward strand.
TTGTTAAGGTTATTGCACTCATATGACGGAGTGCCAGCCGAATGGAAGAAGGCAATCTCTCCCCTCAAAACTGGCAACGAACAAAGACAAGAGATCCATGAATGGATCTTGACGCCCACAATGTAAAGATAGTTTGAAGAGAAGAGTCTGAGAGGGGACAGATTCACGATTTGATTTTCCGTCTTGTGCCTAAGCCAGTATAGGAAGAGTTGTGTTTACTAGGTATA
>JARFOD010134304.1:0-13567 GCA_031763545.1 Mopalia muscosa
GATCATAATATTTCCAATTAAACGAAACGCATTTACCTAGTGCAATATGTGCTTGTTGAATAGACCATATACGGCAACTAAATTGACAACTAAATTACCAAATGTTCCTTAACAGTAAAGACACATGTCTGAAATGTGAAGTCACCGTTTCTTGCTGGTCTACAATGCCGTGGACATTACTATATGGCAGATATATACTTTTAGTTAATATACTTCTGGTATCATTTATGCTATACGTCCCTAGTAGACGTCTATAGTTGATAATGCTCTATACCGTAACTCAACATATCTTTATTGGAGCAGATTTGTTTAAAACTGCTCAGACAACCAGAGGCAATTCAGTGAGAAATAGGAGTCATACATCCCAGAGAAAGAGGTACAAACAGGACCATCCAAGACCACACACGGCCAACGAAGCGTTTCCTGGGCCATTACCTTGCTACTTATGATCCCACCCAATAGCTTGTAACCGGTAGTTGTACTTAATGCCTGGAAGACAGACAAGCTTACCGGAAATAGATCTTGCGAAGACGGGCTACAGGGGGACCAAACACTAGCGTCTCATTTGTAGAACAGCTAGGGAGACAAACACAAAGCAATGAGATGAGTTTTGGAAGCAAACTATTTCCCGTATTTGTTTAAAAAGGGAGCGTTTTCGTCAAATTGAGCATCATTTGGCATCATAGATTCTGCGTCATCGTCACCACGGCACCGAGGTCCAGTTTAATTAGAGAACAAAACCATGAATAATAATAATATTAAGAAGATCAAGCAAAAACATTTATTTCGTGTCTTATAAGAATAATTAAATGTAACCATCACCATTTGTTCCTTTAAAATCCTGACGTAAGGAATAGTAGAGCACAATTAATTGTAGGTGAAATATAATCAAATATAAGTATTACCTCTTGTCACTCGTCAAGATCGGGTTTAAACATTCTACTTAAATAGTCTTTTAGTCACTAACTATTATCCTACGCTCTCAAATAATGACCTTTTCGGGAGTTATTGTTTAAAAGAGTTGAGCACCTACGAAGTATGATACTGCATGATTGTTGCAAATTTGCCTGTGGTGTTTGTTGATGAAAAGAGCCGATGTCAATCGTGTTTGAACCTTACACTTTCCAAAATACGTTTTCCAGGCAGTCGGCAGGAGATTCTTAATTTCGCCGTTTCTTTCTAAATGACCCGTCAGATAATTTGGTGACTGCTGCTAACTGTAGCCGAAAAGCGGTGTTGTCTCAGCTACAAGTGACCACCATTGGCCGGATGCTTAGATAACGTCATGCCATCTTGTAGGTCAACTTCTAATCCACTATTACGGAATTAATCTGATGTTAGAGAATAATCGTATTTCAAGCAACTGGTCCCAGTATGCGGTCATTATGGTAATACTGGCTTGCCTTTTAGACATAAACAGATTATATACAGTAGATAAACTTACTTAAAGAAAATGTCATCCAGTCGCGAGCCGCGGAGGAATAGTCGCTTTGATTTGTGCATTGCTAATCAAAAGCTACCGGGTTCGACTTCCGGTGAGGGAAATATAGTGCCCGGAGGATACGTTTAAAGTGTCACTTTTACATCGATTCAAATTTAAGAGATGTAACATACAAACACTCTACCAATATATAAATTTGTTGGGTAAAATATGATAAGATAATCTTATGTAATCTTGTTGCTAAAAAGCCTGCACCGCAGCTTTCATTTCCGTTAAGATTTCATAAAAACGCTTATCAATCTGGTTGTTTATTTTAAAGCGGCTGTCAATCGAATAATCAGCCATAATCACGGTGCCAAACTAGGAATATTGAATTGCGTTACTGAGACCAACTGATTTAAAACCTACATTTTTTCTTCCATTTCAGACAAGTTTTATGCCGACCCAAATTGTTTTCTTGTTATACTGTATCAGGAAAAAAGCTACGGAATTTCTCGTTTTAAAAGAGACGTCCTGTAGGGTCAATTGTGGCTTGACCTTAAGGTGTTTGTATTTTGATGGGTTAAAAGTGTGTCGAGAAGCTCAGTTATCGAGGACTGTAATGGGATGGCTTAGACAAAAAATCACTAAGTTCATTGGTGACAAGACCGATTTAGAGATGGAACGAGATGAGAGGGGTCATGGGGAGGGGGTAGGGGTGCGGGTGTTCATTAATAACGTACAAATTTATAGACAGCTTAATTACAATAAACAGTCTGTTGCATGCTATGTCTTTATTTAACAATGGAAAAACATTTATTTTGTGACACAACAAAAACATAAACGCTCTGTACGCGTAAAGCCGTGCTCTAGCACACGGCTGTGTACTTCCAAAGAGTTATCAACAAGCCAACCATAATGTGCAGTGTTATATAAAAATGTTCCTATGAAAAACCCTCTTTTTCATATCTGACAGCATAATTGTACTTCCTTATACTTTCCTTGGTAGATAGTTATGAAGAGATGGGTATATTGTTGGAGAGCTTAGACGCCATTTGAATGTGGACAATGAGAGGTAGCTTCCAGTTGTCGTGATGCACTCAGATGTCAAGGGCAAAACAGAGCCGTTTGCACTGTGCCATGTGATATCCGGTCTTGTCTTTGTGTGTGACGTATATAAATGTGTCCTTTGCTCATTCGGCTGTATATGAGTGTATGGGTTAAACAGCCTCCAAAGAAACAGTTGGAGTACATAAAACATGAAGCACAGCGATGGTGATTTGCTCTTAAGCGCTGGGAATGCAAGGGTCACATGAATCTCCCTCTGATCACTGGCTTAAACAGAGTTGTAGGTGTCCGTGCTTCGCGGTGCATAGCTTTTACCTGTGTGGAAAATCGGTGACGTCCTGTTATGAGTCTCCATAGCTCAGCTGGCTAGAGGTCTGTCAATACTGACCCTATTTGTTGAAAGTGTGCGTTAAGGGCCGCTTCCCGTGGTGGTTTTCGCGGCCCGACAATCGCATAATTTATTTAATTTTTTTATCTCTTTCACCAAAATTTGTTGCACTCTTTCCCGTTGCCCTGGTGCTTTCTAAGCTAAATAGGAACAGGCAACCGATATGTTGGTGATGTATTTGTATTGTCCTGTGAGTGATCTGCATTTGTCCTGTGATGTTTCTGTTTGTTGTCGGTGGGGTCCGGGGTGGTTTCCCTAACCCTTAACCCATTAGGCTGTCACGCCGTCATATGAGTGAAATAACCTTAAATACGACTTAACGCCACACTCAAACAAACAAACAAACAAACAAACAAACTATTGTGAAACTAGAATTCGAATCGCGGTTCAGACAAGCAAGCTGCTCTTTAGCTGCATCTAAAAGATTTTTTATATGAAATTAAATATCATATTTTTCATTATCCTATGCATAGTGTAAATATATTATCTAACATATTTCTCAGATGTCTCACATAATATCTTTATAACCTTTGTTTGTGTTTTGCTTGTTTGTTTGGTAAATCGCCTGTATTAATGACTCGTTTATGTTGTAATACTATTTCCATTAAAAAAAGGTGGTGGGGAAGGGAATTCTCACACAATCTACTCCAAGGTTTTCAAACTCATAAGACAGAAGAAAGGTAAAACGACGCGATTTAACCTGAAAGCTAACTGTAGGAAATATAGAGCAAAGATAACTCAAAATTGTTCATGCCCTATGACTCTATCGATTCAAATTTTCGACTTTTTCCAATACTAGGGAAATAGTCTCTTAACAATGACGTCATGCGCGTGTATCAGTTTATGGATACAAATATTCATGATTTTTTTATTTCAATACTTGAGAAATAGTCTCTCTACAGTGACGCCACATGCTTAACAACGCACATGCTCTGCGCAACATAAATCTCGATGTCGAAGGTCTACCAATATACCCAAGCATGGTTCAAACAACTAATGGCTTGGTACATGTTTCTGGATCGATCACGGCAACTGCGCCGACAGGGCTAACACTCTAAAGTGTGTTTCCTCTTAGTTTTGTTCTCTCTTCTTGAAACAATCTGCCATTTATAAATTTATATTTATTTACAAGAAAAACTTTTAGTTTATCGAGCTGCAATGAAAATGATTCATCAATATATTATCATACGGCATCCTTTAGCTATATTCCCTTCACAACAATGTAACTTATACGATGTTTATTATATTATTATTTATTGGTAATTATATATATATACTTCAAATATAGATATGGGTTTTTTTTTTTTCGTCACTTATTAAGCATATAATTTATGATTTTATCAAGCAAACTTTTCCATATTTTCCTTATTAAATAGTCGTTTGGACTGAATTATATTGTTGGTTTGTATTCCATAAAATTCACAGAAAAAACTTAAGGGCACAACATATCCTATGTCCTCTTCGGAATTCCTTCATCCTGTACATGGTCGATGTAATAAAATTCGGAGATCAATGATTCCTTCTTGCTCTCAATCAATCTAATTCTGTGTTTGCAATGCCAACGTTATATGGGCAACAATCTAGCAAGTTTTCAAGCGCCTTGATGAAGATCGTCAAGTTGCGATCAAAATTTCAGCTAATGGTTCGACATCAGTTGCTTCATAAATTTACTTGGTAAAGAAAATGTTTGATAAATATGTAACACACACAGATACTCAAATACAATCTAAAATAACTTCAGATGACCAGCTCTAATTTTGCTAGTTCTGAGCACAACTAAAAGCTGTTTTATCCTAAACGAACAGTTTGGACCATGTAGAAAGGAGTGCAATTTTGTACAAATGATACTGCACAGTGTCTAATCTGATATTTAAGGCTGTTTAACTCGTGTGACCACTGTTGAATGCGAGTGTGCGGATAAAACCTCGCAAAACTACCCCACGATATCTTAAATCAGTCTGTTGGGAAAAAAACCAATTCAATACTCAGTGTTATAATATATGTACAAAAATGTATGTGTAATTTATAAATGGTTAATTTCATCGCTAAAACTATCACATTAAATAGTGCTGACGGACGCTGGACTGTACAGCTTTCTCACACAGAGTGCATGTAGATAGGCCTAAGTAGAAGACAATTCACTGTGACGTAACAAATCTATCCTAAGCAGATTTGTTTAAAACCGATCAGACATCCAGGGGCAATTTAGCGAGAAAGCAGAGCCATGGATGCCATAAAAAGGAGGTTTACACAGCGACATCCGAGACCACACACCAGCAGCGAAACGTTTCCTGGGCCATTACCTTGCTACTTATGATCCCACCCAATAGCTAGTAACCAACAGTTGAGCTGAATAGATGGTACCCAGTCGGGGTTTAAAAGACAATGATAGAGCGATCGGGCGATGGAACATTGTGTATCCGACTGGTTGAAGTGAACGGAAATTTATGTAGAATGTATCCTACCAACCATCCGAATTACGAAAGGCCAGTACATTTAATTCCATGACTGATCGCATATTAGTTGCTTTGCGTGCTTTAAAACTGACGATAGTCGTAATTGCCACGAACTACTTGTTAAAGGAGTATACTCATTTAACCAAAAACGAATATGGATCATAAATAAATTGTTTATGGTCAAGTAATAGTATTTACTTTATATGCTTTCAAACTCATGACATTCGTACGTGCAACAAGCTGAAGGGACATTTTAACAAAAATGAATATGGATCAAAGGGATATTATTTATGATCAAGTGATACCAATAGAGAAGTGTATGTTGAAAATAAATTGCTGCTAGTTTTGACAAAAGCATGGGTTTATTTTAAATTTCACATTCCCACATTTCAATAGGATTCATATTGATATTGTACCTAATTAGTTGACTGATTGAGAAAAGGCTCTCGGCGCTAGGTGCTTGTGACAAACCATCCATAATAATAAAGAGAATACAAATGGCAAAACTCTCATATTCAAAGTGTGTTTTGCAAGAATTAATTGCCATTAAAATGTATGAGACACACCAGATTGATCCAGAGCGTTCAGCGGTGTTTAAAAACAGATGGCGACAAACTATTTTATAGGCGAGCGGAGCAATTATTCCCGGCTCTGTAGTAAAATGTGAGGTATTCCGATCCACTTGAGGCCGGTGAAATTTTCCGAGTGTCTTTTCTCATGGCTTCCAGACGTTAGGAGTCGACGGCTATGGTACTGTCAAATCCAACATTGACCATATCGACAGATGGCGCGATAATGTACATCAGTTTCGCGGAGCTTCGGGCGCTGGACGCGTTAAAAGGAGAAACGATCTATCAGATTTCGCGAGCACGGGACTCTGAAGTCGGCCTGTGATTCTTCATGTGCCACAAGACTTTTTCTCAAAACATTCTGGGAAAATATATATATAAAAAAGTTGGATAAAAGGGAGAGGGGTGAGAAGCTTGCTGGTTGGATTGTCTCCTCCAGCTGTGAGGTGTCTGACTGGCGGCTGTGGTGGGTCACTTTCTTCCCCTGCCTTCCACTTCGATGAAAGACATGAAAGTGGTCCCGGATTACTTCACACATTAACCGTAGATATTTTTGTCGTCCATGCTTCTATAGTTTTCATTCGGACAGACTGTTTTTCTTTCTGTCAGCTATTTCCTATTGCCCCTTCATTCCAGTGCTGTCAGATGGGCGGTGGCTCTATTAAGTCATTATAGAAACCCAGCAGCTTTACGTATGTAGCGTTTTATACACAGTGGTCTTTGGCGTGCGTATACATTAATTCCGGTCTACACACATAACTAGCTGTTGTACGAAAATCCAAAAATAAGGCAGTCAATGATCCTTATAAAATTCTAATATAGAATTGACATAATATCTTCAGTTTCTGTGTCTCTATATATTCAGAATAAATGGAGAGAAACATTTGTTTCACTCGATATATATGCCTTACTACAACTAGCGTTTGAACATTTAATACATATTTATAGCCGTGTAATTATAAAACATAAGACAGTCGATCAAACTGATGAACCACATTAATCGAGTCTTTGGCTCTAACTGTATTGAGCAGCCATTTTATGCGAGATGCATTAAGGCCAACCGGTTTTTTTTAAAGAGTGTGACAAAAAGGACACTGGGAATTCACTACATCATTTGAATAAAGCCGTCGCCGTTTTACCTCCATGACTTCCGTACAATCTGCTTGGTCATTAAGCGGGACCATTTCCAATGTCGTGGTATTCTTTAACACCGGCATAAGTTTTGTGTGACGTCAGAATCTACACTAATGAGTGCATTTGTTTTGTTCTACTTTGAAAAATAAAATTTGACTATATTACTGTTTATATTTTGAAGTACATATATACGGGGGCACCACATGTTTTAAAGTGCTTAGGGCCTCTTTGGGTTCTTAATTCGGCTCTGAGAACAGCATTAAAGACGAACCAGTTGTTGTTGGTGCGCCCTGGTTGATCTTCGCAAGCCAAGGTTATTGTTTGTTTGTTTGTTTGATTGGTGTTTAACGTCGTACTCAAGGGTATTTCAAGGGTACACAAATACAGAACATCACAAACAAATCTGCTTCCCTTTACCCTTTAGCTCTGCCAACAGAAAGCAACCTCTTTTCTCGCCTCTTACGATCGACCGAGGAAGCCGAGGTTTAGACATGGGTGTATTAACCCTGACACATTACAAACCTCTATGGTCTTATCTGGCTCGATTAGGGGCACATAATCTTGTATCATCTGGGGTTTTCCCCTAAATCCACTGGCTAACGGCTTATGGAATAAACCGATTCAACAACAGTAGGAGTGTACGACGAAGGGAAAATAATGGCGGAAAGCAATACTTGAAATCAACTTATAAACATGTTTAAGGGAAGATTTTCTGTCGGGATTTTAAATAATATCAAAATCCAGACGTTGTACTATTTTTTGGAGTTTAATTTTATAACGATCAAGTACCATTTAGCTTTTCAACGCAGACGTGCTGTACACAAAGCATGGAGGTAAGAAGACGACGGTTTAAATCAAATGTTCTGAAGATGTTTAAAAAGAACTATCGAAACAAATGCACGTGCATTTGAGCGTCACTGATAGGTGGGGTATCACAATTTTGTTTGTGTGCTGTGTATAGAAATCCAGCATATGAGGCTAGGCCAGAATAAAACCAAGCAGCGATATGTCGCATGGTTTCTCTATAGCAGTCCATATACCATCCCAGCAAACACTGATTGGGTCCTACATGGGCTACTATGTGGGAACCAGATGGATTGTCCGTGAGGCCTTCGTGGAACCTATGTGGGTTTTTAGATTTATATAGAATCGCAGGCTAGGCTACGGTAGCTTATACAGAACGCTTTCTCATCAAAGGCAGTAAATCTTGATTCTATACAACTCAAACTAAAATCACGCGAGTCGCACGCGTTTTCTCGAGACTAGTCTAGCCCATTCAGTACCTTTGATAGTAATTTGCAAGTTTTACTGTGTATATATTTTTTAAAGTAGTTTTTCACATAATTTGCTGCTTATTTTACCATGAAAAACAAATTATACACTTTTCATGGGTCGCCCATGTGGGTCCCACGTAAAGCCCACAAATAACCTTTTGCCCATACCCACCCACCCCACCAATGTCCATGCATTACCTATATTGGTCCCACGTGAGCGTGCTGGCTTGGATATTTTCGGGTGATAGTGTTGGTTATGGGAAATCTCCGAAAGTACACGACATGACTAATTTGTTCCAAGTGTAGCAATATTAATGTGTTTTCTGTTCCGTTTAATGCGTACCTTGATACTGTGTTTGCTGCCAGTGTCCCAAAGGCATATGATTAAAACCGTCCACGTCTTACCTCCATGACTTACGCACTGTTCATCAAAAAGGACCATTTTTAATGTAGTAATAATCTCTATAGTAGCGTAAATTGTGCAGTCATAGCCAGGCAAAATACAGCGAGACTATGCTACGAAGTTCTCCAGACGTAGATTAATGCAATTCATTTTTAAAGATACATGTACTAACAAATATATTTATTCTTATATAAACAAAATTGCTTCATTTAATATTGACCAACATTAGGCTTCACATTTTCAAATTTTCAAGCAGCTAGATTTTTTCGTAAAGCAATGCCACGCCTCGTGATTTTCCGTGAAGGTTCCGCTTGTTTATCCTAAAGTTTCTAGTCTGCGTTGTAAACCTAGATGGTACTCGAATGTTACAAAATGACCCTAAGGGTAAGTTGCTTCCCCAATAGGGGTGGTGCTGTTCAAGCTAGTGAAATAACCTAATGTAAGAGCCAAGCCGGTACCACACCAGCGAACTTACCATAGCCGATTTGATTTTATTGTAACACTGGTTTTTTTTTTATAGAATCATATACAATGTCATAGGGAATTTTTTTAATCAAATGAAACGTATATGTAAAACAACAACAACAACAACAAATGGCACGTGTGTGTAATCATGTAGCAATCAGAAGGGCTTGACACTGACGGTGGAAGGGTGAATGAGGTTAGCTGCATAATAAACCAGTATGTCGTCACTTCAGCCGGTCTGGGTGGTCTCTCGAAATACCCCAGGCGGAATGTTTTCCCTAGCATTTTTTACATTACTTCCCGTAAGGTCCTCTTACGTTGCCTCACAATACTTTACACTGTCATTCAACATGCCCGCTCCTAGGTTCAGTAGTAGGTGATTTGGACTGCTGGATCTCCTTCAATGTGTCTCACAAATAAATAGTTTGAGACAGCATTTCCGTCCTAGGTCTTAGCAGAAAATGTTAAAAGTGATTGCTGAAACCTGAGTATCGATATACTGTGGGTTTCCATTATGGGTTTCCATCTATTGACAACTATGTATTCTTATTAGTGAGCTAACCTTGCGGATAACGTTTAACACCAAAAAAAAAAAAGAATATATACTATCCAAGTCAGCATCTATGTAAAATTAAATTATTATAATCATACGAAAATGAACCCAGCCGTTTGTATATCATGCTAGACAATAAAAGTGAAAAGTCATTTTAATAATTTATTTAGAAGCTATAATATTTGAAACGTGTATGTTATAATTTATGTATGATTAAAAAAAACGTCAAATGTGCATGTGCAGAACCGGCACGTTAAGATGTCATGTCACAGGAATGACACAATTGTGTATATGCAAAACATGTGTTCACAATGAAGCACAGCGCCACCTGTCGGCATGAATTATATCTGTGGGAAGAAACCGACTCCTGTTTAATGGCTGCACGAGATAATCAAACAGTCATTAAAAAAGATAAACCGCATCCAACGACTATTTTATGGACTACAGTAAGATAAAGCAGTAAGTCTCTGGTAAGGTGAATAGACGGCTAAGACGATTAAAACCAACCAAATAATTTTTTAATGATTATTTTATCACGTGTCAGAGGATTTTATTTTTTTGAAGAAGGTTTAGTTGAATAACCGGTTGGTAAAAAACAATATATTCGTCTTTGTGGGTTTTTAAATTTTTTTTTTTACAAAGACAAAGCACAAGACGCGACTGTTTCAAAGGCTATTTTAAAGCGGATATGCTCGTTCTTGTAGGCAGACTTACATCTGTAATTGAAAAGTTAGTGGTTGGAGGGAGGTTCCTGTTGCACTGATGTTCTCGGAGCTAAAGGGAAGCTGGAAGCCGGAATGTTTGTAATATCTCTATATGGCGTCATGTGAATGTACTGTATTTGTTCCGTCTTGTCTTTCTTTGTTTGTCTGGGGCAGCGAGGGTGGATTCCTTCAAACATTGGACTCGTACACCGTCATGTGACTGAGTGCAATATCCTGAAGTACAGCGTACAGCCGCCACATTAAAACAAAAAAATATATATATATTGTTTTTACTGTTACTGATATGAATGGTAGTTTTATAATAGGTGCTTTGATGCTTGATTTTAGGAAAAATATACTTTTAACATAGTGAACAACGCCACGTTAATAACAAGATAACGACAGTATAAATGCTCAAAATATACCACGAGTTACTTTTCATCTTTTTTTGTTAAGTATTTGGTGTTGGTGTTTGACAAACCCTATATCTAAATGCAGATAAAAAATGCAACACTATTCTCTTTACTTCCACAAAAGTCATAGAAACTGAGTTTGGTTTTAGGCTCACCCGCCATTAAATGTGTTCGAAATAAAGGAGATTTAGCCACATATTTGACGACAATAAAGCGGGTGCCAAACTACTCCGGCGGCTTCCAAAACGTGTAAATGTCTGTGTTAGTAACATGCTGGAATTCCAAGTAGTTAAAATATTGAATTCCTCACAAAATGAAACTACGTCATCTGTTAACATTACCGTCATGAAATATTATATGTATAGTTGTCTTAACCTGCCAAAGTATTTTGTCATGTTTTGAGCTTATAGATGTGTAAAATATATTATGGATAAATTGGTTTTGTACTAGCAACCCGCATGTTTAACAAAACACATGCTGTACACAAAGTGGGTTTTCGTCGAATTTATTCTTCCTGTTACAATAAGAAGACCTGTGTTTATGTACCGTTGAGGGCCAAAGAAAGTGTTTTTATACTGCGGATTGCAGGCAGACTGAACGGCTCAGCGCTGTCACATCAGTCTCCTTCTTCTACGTGTGACACGTGACAGTCTGACGTGACACGTTGACGGTTTTGACAAGTCGGCGGAAACAAGCGATTCTCCAGCACAGTGGATCAACCGCGTCCGCCTCGCTCTGGGTGAAATCGGGTAAATCGCCGCTACAGGAGATCGCTTACAGTCGATGGTGTTTAGATGTCAGTAACCGCTTCATGATGGGCGGTATGGCAGACTGTTGCTTCGATTAAAACACCGTCTGTTTTTATCTGATAAATACATTGGGTTGACCCCAGAAATACAAGCGTAGTCTTAGCTTTCTAAATGATGAAGCGTTGACTGTATTTAATACCACTTGGAATAAAAAAAATAAACCCTTTTAAACATTTATCGAAGATGGCCCTTTCTTTATTACTTGAAGAAATGTTTTGAAATCTCTGTTCATCGAGGAATAATTCTGTTGAGAAACAGGAATTTTAACGGTTTAAGCAGTTGTGGGTCGTCTTACAAACTATAGACTGAAAAACTTAAAACAACTGCAAACCGTTTCGCCATGAAATGTGTCTAAGACAAGAATCTCCCAATCGTTGTTTGGACGTAGTCTTGTGTTGAAGCTATGTAGTAAGATTGAAGCTTTTCGGTTGATCAAATGATTTGATTTTGATTTTAACATTTTTGGGAGTACTTAATTTATTTATTTATGGGCAATTTTTTTTTTTTCGGGTGGTTTGCGGGAGCCACCTATGGCGAGACGTTTTATCACTTCTACCTTTATTCTACATATGTTGAATTCTTTTCCACATATGCTGAATTCTTTTCCACATATGCTGAATTCTTTTCCACATATGCTGAATTCTTTTCCACATATGTGAAATTCTTTTCCACATATGTAAAATAAATGACTTTATTCTAGCATATGTGAAAAAGAATTTCACATATGTGGAAAAGAATTTCACATATGTGGAAAAGAATTTTCCACCATATGTGGAAAAGAATTTTACATATGTGGAATTTTTTTACGTATGTAGAAAAGAATTCAACATGTGAAATTCTTTTCCACATATGTAAAATTAATTATTTTATTTGACATATGTTGAAAAGAATTTCACTTATTTAAAAAGGAATTCAACATGTGGAAAAGAATTCAACATATGATGAATAAAGGTAGAAGTAATAAAACGGCTCGCTATATATGTGTTGCTCTTTAACTCTGAAGAAACCAGTGAGAAAAAAGCCGTCTTCCAATCGTCCGTCAATCACATGCGAAATACGCGATGCAATCACAGATAAATACAATGCCAAACACACCCCTATTGTAGACGTCTTACCAATCCTAGATTATTTGATTGAGGTTAAACGCCGTACTGAAGGTTAACCCTTCACATACTGGCGTACCAGCTCAATGGGGGGGAACTATCCTCGATTTGTTTGTTTGTTTGGTGTTTAACGTCGTATTCAAGGGTATTTCACTTATGACGACGGACACAAATATAGAACATCGCAAACAAATCTGCGAACACCAGGGCAACCTCTTTTCTCGCCTCTTACGATCGACCGAGGAAGCCGAGGGAGTATTCTGCACGGCCATAGCCCTCCCGCTGCCTCACGGAGCGAAACAAACAAAGACTGGACAAATGCAGGACATAACACAAATACATCAGACAGACATATGCTGCCCCTTAGCTCTGAAAGTACCAGGGCAACAGGAAGCTACCTCCCAACCCTCCGCCCAAAATTACCAGGGCAACAGGATTTTGTTTGATTGGTGTTTAAAGTCGTACTCAATGGTATATCACTTATATGACGACGGATTGTCCACTTCACACTGTACACAGCCTTATTACGAGGAAACCTCGTAAATACCACCCCCGCGATTGCCTCGCTCATATACCTGATGGTCGAAAGGCGGACTCGAACCCGTGAAAGGTAAATCGAAGTATGTTCAGTTCAGGAAGCGCACTCGCTACCACTGAGCTACGGCCGCGGGCCCAGGGCATCAGGAAGCTCCCTCCCAACCCTCCACCCAAAAGTACCAGGGCATCAGGAAGCTCCCTCCCAACTCTAAGCCCAAAAGTAGCAAGTGTATATTAACCCAGAATGATAAACATTTCGATGTAAATATAC
>JARFOD010134315.1:0-13566 GCA_031763545.1 Mopalia muscosa
CCCCGCGGGGCGACCAGAAGCATACACTCACTAGAGCGTACACTCTAGACCAATCCACCACTGGACCCAATTGATTCAAAATCTATCACAACACAATAACAAACTGGTCTCAACTATCCTTCAGACCAAAGACCCAATGACCGTGTCCTAATGCCATTGACTCTCAGACTGGCTATGGCGTATCATGGTAAGAGCGTCGTACTCAGCTCCCTTTACAAAGACCTCGCTTCTGCTGATTTTCACTTAATGAATTCAATTAACGCTGGGCTTTTCTCTGTGAAGATCCATCGGCTATTGCTTCTTTGCCTGGCTCGGACACGCTTGTAATGGGACGTCACGTGACAATTTTACTACCGACTATGTCACAAATTTATTAAACGAGTACGTTTCAAGAGGCACGCTGATCAATACATTTCTTTGACTGGCATTTAGAAGTGGATTAACTAAAAAGGGAAATTACTATGTGGATGCCAGGTTCATATTTATTAGACGAGCAACAGTATCAAAAATCCGTGCCTATATGAATGAAATGCTCTTTAGTACGACGTTAAACCACAATAAAACAAACAAATATCTGTCGTTAACATGGTAAAATTGCTTTTGGTGGACAGCACCATAGCAGGCTTGTGCAGAATCGTCGCAGTTCGTATTTAGTTAGAGAGGTCCTGGAGGAGCTAGACGCTGTCAGTCTCACAAAATGCTATCTAGAACAAACACAAAAACGAAATCCTTTCTTTGTGATATTTATATCTTTCTCGCAGTCCTAAATACATAAACTGTCAAAAAACCCCGAATTGCCCCAAGCCACTAAATACAAGATCAAAAACAAATTGCTTTGAGTCTCACAACAAAATGTAAAAATGAGGCTGTTTTATTTTTGTGATAAGGACTTACATCTTTCCTGGACAGCTTTAGTGTGGTGACATTTAACGCTCTTTGTTGCATTAATACGTCAGATCTAAACTCGAGAAGGCAATACAAGGAAGGTACGAATGATGTTTATCAGAATGTTGCTCCAGTACTGCAATAAACCCTATTTCACGCTCATGGGCATTTGTGACTTTATTTTTGCTGTCCTTCGTTATGATCTTTATCGTTTTTTTCATAGCACTACAAAATATCCCTGGGATTTTGTGCGAAAGTTGAACGATTTGTTTTTTAAGCGTACCTCCAGGCGAGTATGTTGTCGGCCAATATATCTGGTCTGTCTTTATTGTCAACAAATACTCAAACTCTGTGGCAAACATAATAATATTTTCCACTAGTATTTTCCATGATTAAATTAAAAATAGAATGGTATGCTTTTCTGTTGTCAATCACAGATTTATTAGCTGCGGAAAATCTCATTTTGCAACGGAATTAAACTCCGCTATTTTCAGCAAACTTAAACAAATTGCGTTACTTATAAAGCAATAAAGAAACTCCAAAAAGAAGCATTTCTTTCTTGGCGTAACAACCAGTTACATTTTTTTAATTGATCCTTTTTGGTATATGTTTTGGGGTAAAACAAATTTATGACTACCACTGATGAGTTTAACATAATAAAGTTTTGAAAGTAAGAACTCTGAAAGAGGTTATGAAGATTTTAGGGTTTAGGAAACACACGTGATCGTAAAAAAAGTTTATATTGTCAATCAACCTTGAAACATTGGACTATTAAATACTTTTCAATTTTGGAAAAGAATTTATCAATAAACCGAAACGTTGAGTCAAAATTAATTCATTATTTTTATTCTGAGTTAATATAGGGTCATTTGTAACGTAGCTTTGAAAGAAAAATTAGCAGTATTTCCCAGTGAAATTTAAAGTAGGCCTACCTTCTACGCCTGGTGTGAGGGACGTTTGCTTAACTAAGCACAGGATGAACATTAACTTTCCAAACTTTCTGAAAAGACTTCACATTTTACAGCTGTGTTAGTGTGAATTATTGTTGCAAAACACCTCGATCATTTGTACATACCAACTGCATAACAGAAGAATTGCCGTTAGAAATTCACAGCCATCTCAGGACTACTCAGTCGTATATGGTACCCTGGAGCGCAACGTCAATCGATCATAAGATTATAAGTACCTACTTATAAACAACGATGCCTGTAGCTGTAAAGGGAGATAAAGTTGTTGCTCATATCACTGGCATTGCCGCCTACGTCATTAACTTGTCTTTGCAGCGAAAAACAATAACGAATGTGGCGATATGTGTAATTGTTGAGAAATGTTCAAACAGGGTCTCGCACCATCCACATATTGTATGCCGTACTGATTAACCAGGATATTTAGCTCAAGGAGCTAGCACTAGTGGCAGCTGCTTTTGAGACCAGCCTCCTCCAAACGACACCTTAATTAGATTAACACAGTGGTTGAAGTTGTGGCTCGCTGATGGATATCCTACCTTCTGAAAGGAAACAGCACTGGATGAGATGACAGATTTGATATCTACCCGAGAAGCGTTTACCAAACGTTACTGTTGTAGAATACCATACAATAATTTTTCCTTTGGTCAAGGGCAGTTATCTTGGAGTGTAGCAATTCTGTCTTTCTTCTTCACTTCTGGTGGAAGATTAACACCGCGGTCATATAAGTGAAATACCCTTTACCACAAAACACCAGCATATCGTTCAAATATATAGTTAATTTAAAATTGTTCAAACGGTTTTAGATTCCCTTACCGGTTTCACAAGTAGCGGTCGCTTGCATCACATGAAGGAACAATATATCTCTGAAGTAGATGCTTTCAAGTCACTAGCGTTTCCGCCGTCATGCGTTTCAGATGACCTTAACTATGGCATTGATCCCCAATCAATCAAACTAACACTGTCATTCAACCACTTCCTTCCAGAGAATTTAAAAGGTGATGAAAATGATGGCTATTAGCAAAATTTTTAAATTCTTCTCATCTTTTTAAATCACTGATCCAAAGTTAATATATTTTATAGTGACATACCGAAAGTTAACGGTAATGAAAGGTTTCTACGAGCGAGAACATTTTGGCTTCACCGTAATGTAAATTATCTCTTTGGTCTATACTTTTTATTTGTTATCAACATTCAAAAACTTATTGTGGGTCAAGAAATCCATACCCTGGAACCGACCAAAAAGTCATAATTTCAACAGAAACAACAACAACAATTTCACAACATGTCGATTAGAGCCTGTGTATCTTTGATGTACATGGTACGGCGGTGGTGGGGTGGTTGTATTTTATTTATATGGCGGCTCAATTCGAGCGAGTGATGTACACCATAACAGCATTAAAAGATAAAGTGTAGGCCTAAACAAGCACGTATAGAATCCCATCACAAGAGAGATTGAAGTACAAGAGTCATAAGAAATCAGTTACATACAGTAATTAGGGACTGAAGCTTTGCGTTTGAAATATGTGCATGGTAGCGATTGAAGGCTCTCTCTCTGTCGAATCAATATATGTGTGCACTGATGGATAAATAAGATATCAAAGTAACTTTTTATGTTTCTTAATTGTATCTTATTAACGATTAGCTTAAGCAAACATCATCAAACGAGCAAACATGCCAACACTGGTTTGATAGACTAAGCTAACAGCGTAATTGCTTTTGGTTTGTATTTCAGCAGATATTTGCTTAACTTTGTATATTTTTTTTTGTCTGCCGGTTTTAAGTGGGTGGGAGGGTTTGAAGATGGGGAAGGGAGCTGTTGACTAACCTGCATCTACTAGTCTGCCCTTCCATCTGAACAAACTTCATTTCCGGATATTAACTTAATAGTCTTTAATTATATTGTAAGCGAACTTAACATTTACCTTTCGTTCCACAAGGTATGGCTTGAAGCAGTATTTACTTTCACGTGGCCTCGTTTGTTGATACTAATTTATTCCTAATCTTTTTTTTCTCTTCTTCTTATTCAGCGTTTAGTAAAATTTTATTTCTTGAGTTTTTAATTCAGTTCTTGAGAAGTGAGCGCGATCTGTTCCGCTGAACTAACCCTCTGCCTAAGGGCAGTTTGTTTGAAGAGTAGCAATGCTGTTTTTACTTATAAAAGAGAGAAAATTAAATTTCCAACACTACGGAAACGCTTCACATCTTGGTTGTGCTTGTGTCCATTATTGTTGGAAAACACTGCCTTCATATAAGTAAAACACCCTTAAGCATGGCGTAAACACTAATCACTCAATCCGCTGAACCATATTTTACATGAGACATTATCTTTGTCCTGTGAGTATCACACTAAGCTATTTAATTGATATTGCATTCGCGGGCACCAGTGTTCTCACATCAGTATCCATGCATCATCAACACACGACAAAGTTATACCATCTGCTTTTCCATTCAAGGAAGGGCTGGGTATTACCACTTCAACTGCATTTTCCTCTGAGAGATCAATGAAAAGCTGACCGAAGAATCCAAGAACACAAAGCTAGTTGCAGCAGAACACCAACAATAGAAAGTCATTATTATTGGCGACCAATCGAGGCAAAGTTTGTTTGTTAATATAACATGTATAATACACACAAAAAACTAACTTTAAAAGGATAACGGTTAACGTTAAAACAACGATAACTAACGGTTATAACGGTTATACGATAAACGTACAACGAAAAACCCTAAATGAACCACTCGTCCTTGAATGCAAGTCGGAAAACATGTTTATAATACCGTTTGGAATTGTCGAACTTGGCATATTGTCCATTCATAAATACGCTAGTGAAATATATTTCCTGCTATTGTATTTAAGAATTTTACCAACATTAAACTACTACACCCATCGCTTATGAAAATCGGTCTCAGGCCAGGTCATTATTTTTTTCAAGCAGCGTATTTCCATAATAATGGCCGAAAAGTATTTTTCCAAAACTAAAAACATGTTATCGCTGTGTCCATGTGACTACACTCGAGTCAGCTTCGATCTCACTTTTATTACAAATTATTTCTCCCTTCAAACAAGGGCATAGTACAGGCCGTAGGCTGCACGGCCTTTAACAGACAAACAACCACAGCTAGAACCTCTAAATGTAAATAAAGACTTCCGCCAATCGTTATCGTGATAGGTGACTGAGAGGTAAATATTAAGTAGATCGCTGCTTAATGGAACAAGATTTGTGTAAAGTACTTTAAAATGGGTTGCATAGTTCAGTCGGCCATATCACCTTTTTGACAGCTACAGACAGCAGATGACTATTTATGTTATCAACGTTAACAACATACGGATCAGGTGGTCTTCAAACATCAGTGAATTAATCAATCAATCAATGGGTCAACCAGGCTTGATTTGCCCGTGTTTCTGTGCTTGTTAGTCCTGACCTTATACAGCGGCTTGGCGAGTTGGCCTTCTAATCCTACTTCGGTGTACAGCTCATGGGTTGCAGTACGTCTGTCGGCCGAACAGTTTTTAAGTGAATCACAAGGTGTGGCTTCGGCAATCACAGGCGTGTCTTGTTCTTTTTTTCTCTCTCTTCTCTTTCATCCGTGGTGAATCCAGGAACAGTGACATATGGACAATCCGTCGCCATAGGAGTGAAGTAAGTATATTAGTGGACGCCATGACATTATTGATAAGTGTTGACATTTCGAAAAGGACTTCCACGCATTGTAGACTCGATATCTTTCATTTTATCGAAAGATACAATTGAGAGTGCTTCGCTTTCCAAATTTAGGATTGCAATTGCCATTCGTTATGGTTCGGATTGATGTTGTTTACGTAGAGCCGTTTTCTCAATCCAGATCAATGACTTGAACATTTATAGAGTATGTTGCATTTTCATCGTTTACTTACAAAATTCAATTCCTTTTGAAAGCACCATACGCTTCATTCAACTGTGAACCACCTGATGAAGCTGGACTTTCAGATCCATCAACAAAGCGAATGACCGGATAAAACTCTCTTCATAAACTCTTATCATCCTCTGGCAAGGAAAGATGAAAGTGGTACGATTGGTCTGTTAGCCATATCAAACGGTTAATTGCTCTATATGTGGCAAAAACGATACTTTCAACTTAGACACCTGCAAGCGATGCAAAGATTTTTTGATCTGGTTTGCGCAATGGTCATTTTAGTTATGTGGACATCATAAAAAAATCCAACGAAAGGTATACTGGACAACAACATCACAAAATAAGTGACGCTCAATTGGCCAAATTCGTTTGCTCTTGCGTCTTTCCTATTTGTCAGAGGGGAAAACTGTTGATGGCTTGTCCGGAAAAGGAACAGCCAATCACTCCTTGCACTATGTCTCAAACTCCTCACTATATAATAAATACATGAAGAGAGAAAATGTGCTTTCCTCCACCGGGGATTCGAGCGCAAGTTCTTTGGTTACAGGCCTATAGATTGGAAACTTATAATATCACTGATCTCCCATCAGCAGTACTTATTCCAAACGTCCTAGAAACCCCTGTTTAGTATATATACATTACAAAACATTCTTCAGTTACCTTCAAATATTGAATGGATATATTATAAGCTCGATTTGGTAAATCTTCACCGTGTTCATATTTTAGCGGTCGGTTCGTGGAAACCTTGAACCGTTATAATATGTTTTTGGAAATGTCTTGTTACACACTTAAGGAGCTGGTATGCAGAACAAGAAACAAAAAATACAAGAATGAGACCTATCTATCTCCTGGAAAAGGTAAATGCTCCAAGACAAGCTCCAATAAAATGCCTCTTTTTGTTTACATGAAAGTTAACTTGTTTAAGTGGCATTGAAACGCTCGGATGACAACGTTACAAACAAAAGAGTATTGGATTTAACTTCTAAATTTATTGCCACCAACGTTTCAGTGCAGATACTTGCAACATTTTCAAGTTGCAAGCGGTGCAAATTTCTGCATGGAAACGTTGCGGGTAAAAAAAATGCGGAAGTTGAAAATCTGTCGAGTCTTGTTTGCTGTTATCTGCAAGTTACTGAAAAATTAACCACACCATTTTGCACAAGTGTCCGTATCGTCTTTCAGTCTGTACTTTGCATACTATAGAGAAATTTAACTTATCAACGATATATTCATCAAAGGCATTTTTCGTTAAATTGCTATGAATTATTACAATGCCTTTGGCCTATCAAAAGAAACTTGAATTAATTCAAATGTGAAGTTATTGTTCAATCGCACATATAAGAATTTAGTTTTTCTTTCTTTTTGTGAAGGTGAAAGTTGATAGCCGGCTTGTAACAGCATGTGATATTATTGTTCAATCGCAAGCATTTTTTAATTTTTTTTATTCAAACCTGTAAGAAGATAACCGGCTTGTGTCGGTACCATCTCAGGACAATTAGTTCAATTTTGCCCTGTGGTTCTATTTTCCTCAACCCCTGCTGTATGATCCAAAACATCTGTCTCTATAACTGCCAAGGTAACGACTGAAGGCTGTCTATCTGATTTATCAATAATCGTGTTAACTGATGGCTAAATAATGTCCAAAGTCTAGGATATTCATTCTTTGGTGTCCGGACGATCATTGACTGAACAGACAATTATATGAAAGAAGCAGGTATCAGATGTTTTCTGAATGCATTCATGTCCTTAATTGTTCAGTAAGTCCAGTTTCCTAATTAGCTATCTACCACATTCCCTTCAAAAATAAGGCTGGCTATCTACCCTACTGATGTATTTGACTAATACAAATTCGTGTACATACATGTTTCAAATGTCCTCTTCGCCACAAGAAGAATATTATAACAACACTGATATAAAAAAAAAAACAATATAAAAGCTCCACATTGAGTAGTAATTTTAAAATCTCGTAAAAACTTCCCCCTCGATTGCCGGATCCACATCATGTGACTCACTCATATGCCTAAGTGTCGACAGACGAACTCCAATCTTTAAACGGCACATCGAAGCTGGATTTGTGAAGAATGAGGTTACAAAACGGAATCAGATTGAAACAAGAAAGGGCGCACCTTAGTGTAATAAACCGGAATAGCTCTTTAGAGGCATTAATTTGTTAATCTTTTGTACATCACATTACCTCCCATCATCCGAATATAGGTATCTCTATATATATATAGACGTCTAAAGAGAGCCCATGCGACATAACTTTACTTATTCGTATTATTACCTAGGTTATGTGCTTGGTTTCGACTGGCACAAGAACCTATGCTCGCTGGGTCTTCAGCCTGGCTCTACTGCAAAACAGCCACATGTATTTGGCCGACCCAAATAACACGATAAAGGTATCTAATGGGCCAATGGTAGTACATCCATGTCTTTATTTTTGGCTCGCTAAGATAATTACCTCCCGACTTTGACTTCTTTTCGGATTACTTCTTTATTATTCCATACATTTAGTGACTTCAGTCTTCTCACATTATTTTAATTTTATCCCCGAAGTATATGATTGATCGTTTATGTGTGAGAGATGGGTGCAGCAGTATGAGACAAAGAGCAGCTTTCTTAAAGCCAATTATAACATATTCCTGGTTAAAATGTTCCAATTACCGTTCGCCACTTATTGGAGTTTAAATACCTAATTTGGAATTTGGAAAACTATTATCTATGTTGTTAGCGGATAAAGATAAAGAGGATTTAATAAATGTCCCCTGGGAACTAAACAAGGTGAAAGGCTGTACGTGTGAAGCAAACGTGGCTCGGAGAATGACGTTCGTTGATAAATCCATGCTTCTGTTAACGATATTTCCGATAGACGCCTAGACTAAATTGTCTTTTGGTAGACGTTGGTTTCCCGAATAGCAAATGACGCCTTTTAAACTGAAACAAAGAATTGCTTTGTAAACTACAGAGATGCGGATGTATACATTAATTATTGGTCCTTAATGTATGCACTGAAAACACATGGTCTTAACCCTCTTGTATGAACTATAAACTCAAATTGGCCTTCTGGTTAAATGAAGATTGTTTGGCGATAAACAAACCTGTCTTTATCTAGCACTGATGGAAGAACACTTTTTTAACATTATCAGAACACTTCACATTTTATGGTTATGATAGTGCCAATTATTGTTGACAGGAACAACTGTCTTATCAATGAAACATCCGCAGTACCATCAAGCAAGGCATAAAACACAAATCAATCAACTGCCTTATTTATGCGCGGCGAAAAAGGTAGCTCAAATATATTTTAAGCATGAGATTCTACAATTTCAGTCATTTTGTTGAATCTGTTTAGAACTTGACATTATGAACTGGCTTTTGTTCCTTTCCACGACACTTTGCTGTTCTTTTTAATTCGTTGCCCTAATTAAACACAAATTGCGATGCGACATAATGTACACATATATCGGGTTCGCCTCCCGATTGAGGCATAACTGAATAAAAAAACGTTTTTTGTTTGGCTAATTATTTTTGGCTTTTTTTAGCGAAAATAAAAACAAGATATACAAGGATTTTCTTTTCTTGAACATATAGGGTGTAACTATGTTATCCATCCTCCAGAAATGTAGTAGATGTCTTGTACATTTGAATTTGATACAGAACAAATATATTTCTGCAGGAACATGTGTCAGCTGGATTGGTGACATCTCAAAGCATTTGTTACTGCTGGTTTCATCAGAGTTTGACGTGTGCGGTTGGAGGGAGCTTCTTGTTGGCCTGGTGTTCTCAGAGCTAAAGGGGAACAGGAAGCCGATCTGTTTGTACTGTCTGTATTGCGTCCTGTTGCTGCGTCCTGTATTTGTCCCGTCCGGTCTGTGTTTGTTGCCAGTGGTGTCCAGGGTGGTTCCTTCACCCATTGGGCTGCCACAGCGTCATATAAGCGTCTTTGAGTGCGTCCTTAAACCCCATCAAACAAACAAAGAAACAAACAAACAATCAGAGTTTCGGCTGGGTCTAGGCCGTTCTCTTCAGATGCACAGCCAACATAATGGCCATATGGTTTCGTTAATTTAAAATTCGTGTAAAATAAATCTAGCTTGTATTGCTTGAGTTAAACTTGGTTGGGCCAACATTTAATAGCTGGGTATTTATTCAACGTGAATGTAGACAGATAAGAAAAAAGAGTTGGAATAGTGCTCTGATTGATCGGCGCTGCCAAGTTTGGCCAAAACTATTCCCTTCTGCCGCGGCTGCTCGTTATGTCATTAGATAACACACTTAATCAAAGCTAGAAAAACCAGAAATCCGTCACGAAAAGACAATTCGGTATTATTATTATACGCCCGTCATTTGACAGGACGTATTATGTTTGGGGTTATCCGTTCGTCCGTCTGTGTCCGTCTGTCTGTCTTGGCCAAAGACAGTCCGTCCATCGGTCAACTTTTTGGTTTTCCGAAGTTAACTTGAAAACCGCTTATTGAATTCGGATCAAACCTACTGTGTTTGTCCCATGTGACAAGGCGTTTTGGCATATGTCGACTCACAGGTGGCGCCACCTGGTGGCAAAGTCTAAATTGAGTTTCTGTATGTTAACATGAAAACTTCTTGTGGAATTCAAATCAATTTAAGTGTGAGTGTTCCATGTGACGAGACATTATTTCGGATTGATTTTGGCGTGCGTTCACATGGAGGTGGCGCCACCTGGTGGCAAAGTCTAAATTTGGTTTCTGTGTGTTTACTTAAAAACTTCTGTTGTAATTGGAATCAAACTTTACATGATTGTTCCATGTGACAAGACATGGCTTGGGATTGGTTTTGGCATATGTCGGACTACAGGTGGCGCTACCTGGTGGCAAAGTCTAAATTGAGTTTCTGTATATCAATTTGAAACTTCTTTGGTGTGTTGACATACAGGTGGCGCCACCTGGTGACAAAGTCTAAATTTGGTTTCTGTATGTTTACTTAAAAGCCGCTTATTGAATTCGAATCAAACTTACTATGTTTGTTCCATGTGACGAGACGTCGCTTTGGTTTGATTTTGGCATATTTCGATTTACAGGTGGTGCCACCTGGTGGCAAAGTCTAAATTGAGTTTCTGTATATGAATTTGAAAACTTCCTGGGCAATTCAAATTAAACTTTGTATTAGTGTTGCATGTGACAAGACGTCGTTTGGGATTGATTTTGACGTGTGTTAACTTACAGGTGACGGGGGCAAAGTCAAAATTGGGTTTCTCTTGTTAACTTGAAAACTTCACTAGGAATTAGTTTAGTCATATGTAGGACTACAGGTGGCAAGGTCTAACTTTTAGTTCTCTATATTAATTTGAAAACTTAGTATGAGTGTTCCATGTGACAAGACGCCACTTGGGATTGATGTTGACATGTGTCAACCTACATGTGGCGCCACCTGTTGGTCTAAATTTGGTTTCCATATGTTTACTTAAAAACTTCTGATGGAATTCGAATCAAACTTTATTTGATTGTTCCAGGTGACAATCCATGAGGCACTTGAGATTATGTTTGGCCTATATTGGACTACAGGTGGTGCCACCTGATGGCAAAGTCTACATTTTGGTTCTGTATGTTAATTTCAAAACTTCTCGGGACTTCGAATCAAACTTAGTTGGTATGAGTGTTCCATTTGACAAGACAGTGTTAAGATATTCCACATGTCAAGATGCTGTGTAGGATTTTGTTTGGTGTTTTTGTTTGTCTAGACATGGTGTCGCCTGGTGGATTCTATTCAAACCCGATTTAATATTCCATGTGACAATATTTCTCCGGGTCTTCACTTGAGCTCTTGTTTTCTTTTGGTGGAGGACTATTTCGTAAAAGGTGATCAAATTAACCCAGAGTTTATATGAGAGCATTACGTCCATTCTAAGCATTATTCGCGGGCCTAGCTGCGGAATCTCCCCATGAAATCTCGAGGTAGGTCCGCGAATAGCGTTTTGAATGCATTACGTCATGGTAAATTGCAAGGGAGATAATTAAGTGTCTTGAGTCTCACACGCATCCAAACCATAGAAGGTGCAGTGGCCGATGTATTTAAGCATATTGCGTGAGCTTTAGAGGCAGATTTGTAAATTGGTTAGATTCAAGTCCAAGAATATCTGCTATCTCTGTATTTGTGTCCGTCGTCATATAAGTGAAATACCCTTGAGTACGACGTTAAACACCTATCAAACAAACACACAAACAAACAAACCTTATTGTATGACTGGTTGCGTGAACACCAAAAACGACTCAAGGTTTATTACAAATGCCATGGTTGAGATTCTGTTTCTTTTTTCAACGACAAACAGAAAATCCGTTGATAGTTACATAATGGATTGTTCTATAACACAATATGTATTGTAACAGATTTGTAGCAAGTAATGTCTTCTGGGAAGCATTTCCACTACCACCAATGTATATCATTTTGTATTGATAGTTTAGATAATAATATAACTGACGTCTTTTCACATAGCCGTTCTTAATGGATACTGTATGCCCAGGGGTATATCTGTCATTGTCTTTCTTGCTCTGTGTCCTTGTTGTACAAACGTGTTGCTCCAAAGCGTGTTTTGAGATTTATGTTTAAATACATTGTATGATTACCTGTGTTCGGACCCCTGTTTGAGATTTAAATTTCTGTAACACGTTTAACAGCTCATAACACCTACATTTACGTTAGATTTCCAAGTATATTAAACAATTATGCCCTTTTAATTGAGTATATAGGTCCTGTAAAGTCGTGTCATTTGATCTGCGATATTTCATTCATTCCTATTCATTCCACGATTGGGTTCCTTTTATTCTTCTAGTTTTTGTATAAACAGATAGCAATCGTATTCTCGCGAGAATTTCTATAGTGAACGAGCCTAAGACAGTTCTCGTACGCTATGCCAAGCCATCGCCCATTAATTTTCGCCAATATTTGGTGAGACCTATGCCACAGCCCAACAAATAAAAGAAGTGCAAAACAAAATGGCCCGGGTGTATCGTAGAGTCAATGGCTCCACGTAGGAAGTAGAATTGATTATATTTTAGAATGAACAGATAGTACAAAATATGGCATTTCTCCCTTGTCCTGCAGCTACACCAAATAGAACCACAAAATATAGCTCTAAAAGAACGGTATTTAGACCATGATATACCCAGAAGTCTAGTAGAAGATAACGGGACTTAGGTGTTCTAAATACAGTTTAGCGGTAAAGAGAGTTTTACCAAAATGGTTAAACACTGTATTACTAGGTATATAATGGTCATATACTATTCAAAATATGTACAAGGGTTGAGCACGCCCGGGTTACCAGGGTGGAAGGTGGAGTAAAGTAAATGTTATGCGAGGAAATCTTATGTTGCCAATTGACAGCTGGTGCAATATCCCTGAAATTGATGAAAAGTGATATGACTGGTTACCCCTTGTGGTCTTCATATTCTCTACATCAGTTATGTTTCCGGTGTAGATCGTGTACCGTGTTGTCAAAACGAGGTAGTCACCAAAGCCAAAATTGTACACAATATTTTCAGTAACACTCTGAAAAGTCACGTTATTTTTCTTCATAATTGCCCCCTGAGCGAGCGGGTGGGCCATTGCCCTGCAGAATACTCCCTCGGTTTTCTCGGTATTGTATTGTATTGTATTTATTCACCCAGTATAATTATATACAAAGAAAAAAGACAGATATATAATGCTTATACTGTTGGCATGTAAATATAAGAAACAAAATCGGCTTCCTCGGTCGATCGTAAGAGCCTGGCGAGAAAAGATGTTGCTTTCTGTTGCCCTGGTGTTCTCAGAGCTAAAGGGTCACGGGAAGCAGATTTGTTTGTGATGT
>JARFOD010134326.1:0-13565 GCA_031763545.1 Mopalia muscosa
GGACCATATTGCTTTGCAGAATTTGATGAAATGCAATTCTATACTATGTCTTAGTAGAGCTAATTCAGGTTTCAAGTTAATCTGTTACTTTGATCTCAAAATGATAATGTTCAGGACATATAGGCTTGGATATTGCAAAATGATGCATTGGCGGCCATATTGTTTAATGCAATTTGATGAAATTTAATCCTATCTTTTGTCTGAAGAGGAGACTATACTCTGAGAATTTGTTGCAGAGGTACCATGATAACAACATATTCAGATATGATTGTAAAATTATGCTATGGTGGCCATTTTATTTTACGGAATTTGTGACAAAGTGACATTTGACCGATTCAATATCTTAAAGGCAGGAAATTATCATCAAAGTTTGAAGTTAATCCTTGAATTTATTCTCTACTTATCGTGTTCAGGACACATACAGGCATGAATATTCTAAAATAATGTAATAGTGGCCATTTTGTTTTACAAAATTTGGTGAAATTCCATCCCATCCACCGACTTTACCAGAGGAAGATTCTTATCAAGTTTCAATTTAATCTGTGAATTTATTGTCTAGTTATTGTGTTCACAACGTCTCCCACATGAAAATGCTCAATTATGCAGTAACGACCATTTTGTTTCACAGAATTTTTTGAAATGCAATATCATCCGTCATCTTTACCAGAGGAAGCTATATACCAAGTTTGAAGTTAATCTGTGAATTTATTCTCTACTTATCGTGTTCACCAGACATGAATATGCTAAAATAATGTAATAACGGCCATTGAGTTTAACGGAATTTGGTGAAATGCAATACCATCCATCGTTTTAACGGGAAGAAGTTACATACTAAGTTTGAAGTTAATCGGTGAATTTGTTTTCAAG
This sequence comes from Mopalia muscosa, assembly GCA_031763545.1. Taxonomy (NCBI): domain Eukaryota; kingdom Metazoa; phylum Mollusca; class Polyplacophora; order Chitonida; family Mopaliidae; genus Mopalia; species Mopalia muscosa. The sequence continues at coordinate 868 of JARFOD010134326.1, forward strand.
CTAGCGAGTTCACAAACTTTGGTGATGGACGGAAGGACAGACCGACTTGGGTAGGTAGGTAGGGTTTATTTTTTCAACTATTATCAACTAATAACATAAATAGCTAAATTTGGTTACACTAAATTACTTTTTTGTTTGCAACTGTGAAGTAGAGCATTGTTCCCATTTTCTGAAAATGGTAATTAAAAAAATATAATATTTATTCTCTATTTTTTTTTTATGTGGAATTTTGGGGGTAGGTAGGGTTGCGGGAAACAAGTAAATTATTAAAGATGGCCTTACTAAGGCAAAAAAGAGCTTCACATTTTTTTTCACACTTTATTCTTAAAGGATGTTTCAATCTGGGGGAAATTTCTTACAAATACACCAAACAGTTTGGAAGATTAAGCCTTGAAAATTGAAATGTGAATGGTAACTAGACAGAAAAAGCTTTACTCGATGTACAGGCCTGTGCTGTTAGAAAGAACTGAACAATATGGTCTTCTCTTGGTTATCCAAACTTATTTTAAGGGGACGGATTTATAGGTTTCCCAATTATTTTTGTCCAATTACATTTATTGGACATGTACAGTTTTATTTTCAGCAATAGGCAAGTGTTAGTTACAGTAAAGAGACGACTTGCAAACAAACTAGATCTATAGAAGACCAAATAAGTGCGTTTTTTTTTATTTTTCTTGATTTTAATTTTTTACGCTCTACTTAAGGTTATTTCACTCACATGACAGGATGCCAGCCAAATAGGCGAAGAAAATTGACACTAGCACAATCAAGATGTGAAACATTTCAATAATGTTTGAAAGTTAACTTTCCTCCAGTGCTAAGTAGACAGCCTTGCCACTCTTCAAACAAACTGCCCTTAGCCAGAGGGCTGTTACAGAGAGCACTAATATAATGTATGACATGGAATACTTTACTGATATTTCAGAATACACATGTTTGTTGTCATAAATGACCGAATCCAAGGTCAAACTTTCAAATGATGTGTTAGTTGGTTATTAAATTTTCCTACCAAGTCACATGAAAGCCAGTCAACCAAAGGAGGACATTGGACTGGCATTAACCTCCAGTTTAAAGAAATCTGTTGGATAGAACACAGAGAATGTGACATTAGCAGGCATACTTCCGATTTACTGTCTAATTTAGCGTGCCAAAGTGAGGCTGAGGGCTGAATGCTCCGTATTACAGATCGTGCAGAAGGTGTCTGGCAGGGGGCTGGTGTCTACAGAGCTCACACACATTCCCCCATCATACATCTGTGTGGGCATATTCGGGAGGCGTTTCCATGCGTTCTCTCTAAAGCAGTAATAAAAACAGGTTTGCAGTTTGCGACCGTTTAACAGCCCTCCAAACACATTGAGCTTATTATAGAAAAATTTTGCCGTGAAACACACTCGACTCATGGACACTGGTAAAGGTCTCTTGACACAAAAAGCAGGACAATCTTTGAATTTCTTTACCTTGTAATTGAATGAGACTGACTTCTGAGAAACAAGCTTCATCATTATCACATTACTGCCGACTGAGAACATGACTGGTTAATAAATCGCCTGACTGGAGGAATAGAGCAAAGATTGGTGTAACTTCTGTGTATCTACAAACGCAAAGTAGGCCTTTTTATGGCTTTCTGTGCCTGCATGGACAGCTATATAACGGTCTTCTACAGCATACACCAAGACTTGGAAGAGAGGATCAGATGTCTGTTGTTTGGGGCATCCAAAGAGTTTAGACTTCTGAAATAATTCGCCTCCAAAGGATTTTTTCTTTTGTAAACTGATCTGGTAAAGTTTCCAATCCGTGACTAGATAACAGACAGCGTACATGATCATACCACAGTTAGCTAGGCCACCAACATGAAACCCATTGATTTTTGGACAACTAAGAATCCCTATGGTCCAACCCTGATTTTCCTCGGTACTGAATAAGTAGTAGTGTAGTGATCCCGATGATGTGTTTTCCTCTCCATCCATCATGAAGACTGAACCATTAGGAAGAGTCACTATCAAAGGTGCATTCAGCTTCCAATTGTGACCCATACAAGTGTTTATGCACCACAATTTCTCTTCTAAAATATATACCAAGTTTCTACCCTTACTAATGTAGCTTGGATCATCAAGTCTTCCCCCAAGGAAAAAGAAAACATCTTTCCAATTATTTCCAGAATGGAAACGACACAAACCTAAGTCAACCTTTTTCTGAAATTCTTTCATATTCTTCTGACATGTTGTATTTTTTATCACAAGTGGGCAACTGGAAACGCTCTCAAACTGCTGTTTTGTAAACTTTTCAAACTCCAGTAAATTAAATAGGTCAGAAAAGTATTTCTCTCGGTTTTCCAAGTCGTTCATTGTCCAGGTTCTTAAGAAATTGAACATGGTTGTTCCAGTGATGTGATGCAGGACAGGGCTCTTCAGCAACATCTCACTGAACAATCTCACTGAAGTGTTTTATAATTAAGTTAAAGGCTTTCTGGTACACCCATGGCAAATCAAACTCACTTCCCATCAAACACAAGTCAACACAATTTTTTTGGATAATTGGCGAACTTCGATAAGACTGAAAGAAGGACTCACGGGACTGTTTGAAGCAAGTCAGCAGAGAGTAATCAGCTGTTCTCAGCAATCCTCTAATATTATCCATAGTTATGAAGACTTCTCCGGTGTACATATATTTAATGATGGTCCTTATTGACACTTCGTCTTCAAAATTCAGCGTCAGACGGCCTATGAAGAAAGAAAGAGTCAGAGAACACAACAACTGTTAGCATGGTTTAGGTTACAAGTACAGCTTGTTCGTTTGTTTGGTTGGGGTATAACATCATACTCAAGGGTATTTCACTTATATGACTATTGTCCACTTCACAATGTTTCTTGCCTTATTACGGCGGAAAACCATGAGGAAACCTCATAAAAATCCCCCCTATGATTGCCGGAGCCACTTTGTGCGACACTTTGTGTGGCTCACTAATATATCTGATGGTCGACAGACAGACATCGATCCCGTGAATAGTAAATTTTAGTAAGATTAGGAAGCGCACACGCTACCACTAAGCCATGGCAGCAGGCCCTACAAGTACAGCAGATTCAACATAGGAATTCAATCACTTACAAGGTAATGCTATACTTATGGTCATTTCACTCACATGAAGGACACCACCCTTGACACCACTGACACAAGACAATACAGAACAATCACAGGATATTAAACAAAGACATCACAAACAGATTGGCTACATGTTGCCCCTAGCTCTGAGAGTATCAAGGCTAAAATTGTCCCACCATTTGCAATTCATTTGAGAGATACATTACATTACAGTATGCTGAACTTATGTTTGGTTACAACACTTTGTATTCAATCAGTTGGTCCTTACGCCAATAGAGTTAAAAGTAAACACTAACTTCCCTGACACAAACTCTGAAGCTGCTCTTGTTGAGGTCTGCTCTATTCTTGTATATACCCCTAAAAACAAATATATAGTTTCCTTCATATAAACTGTGACCGTTTCCTGTTGCTTGCTTGCCATTCTAGATATCTCAAATACTTTTTCATGAACAGTCATTATGTCATCTATTGTGTTCACTGTCGCCATTTTATGTTGTGGATAGTATGAAAGCTCCAATCTGATTGGCTTGGTTAAATGGTACGCAACCACGGTCCAATCATATTTGTTGCTTGCTTCGGTTAAGGCTGGGAAGGCAGACATGTTTGTAACACTCTTTTTCCGCCTGACCTATCCAGTGTTTTATTTCTATTGCTAATATCTAAATGATAGAGTCAATTCAAATTCGGTTTAACTTTCTGCCGAAGGGTTGTGTGCGTGTATCTGAGGCGGGCCAGTCTCTATTATGAGTAAAATATACATGACATTTTAGATTATCTAGGTTGTGTTACTGTAAATTGTTTAAAACTTATCGCCTTCGTGGAAGTGAAATACTCTGCGGCACAGCTTTAACCCTAGCCAGCTTAAACGAACCTGTTCGTCCGACCATCTATGGCAAGCCGTTTTATCACCTCTACCTTTATTCTACATATGTTGAATTCTTTTCCACATATATGAAATTATTTTCCACATATGTAAAATAACCGACTATTTTACATATGTAAAAAGAGTTTCACATATATGGAATAGAATTTCACATATGTGGAAAAGAATTCAACATATGTGAAATTCATCTTCACATATGTAAAATTAATCATTTATTTTACATATGTTGAAAAGAAGTTCTCATAGGTAAAAAAGAATTCAACATATGTGAAAAATAATTCGACATATCTAAAATAAAACCTTTATTCACCATATGTGGAAATCTTTTTCACTTCGGAAGTAAGAAAAAGTCTTACTAATTAGATAAGGTTATTCTTGCTACCATTCATGAGAGCAATATTTATTTTTAAAATTACCCGTGTGTAATATTCTATTTTGTATTATATCATCTATAAAATCAAACTCAATGTAGATCAGCTGTGATCTCGCAAATGTCCGAATGGGACTGTGTAATTCAATCGATATTCCTAAGCCTGAATGAAACAAATCGTTGGTATATACTTAATAAGGTATTTTATTCACTATCAAATACTATACACGCCTGGCAACCGGGAATCAACCCTATATGCACTTTTTAAAACTACATTTCCATTGCTTGTATTTCAATAACAGTAAGTTTTTGGAAAATGTTTAGCAAAAGGCTTTCTGGGACAGGTTTACTTATTGATTAATGTATGTAACTGATTGAGTGCTATATTTGTAGAGTGGATCCGCAAGCTCTGATTGACACTACATATGCTAGCAAAAAGGCGTGGCCGGCCAAAATTGATTGCTCAGTGTTAGACGACTCTTTCAGCCAGTGTGACATCGATCCTTCTTACTATGATTGTGGATTTCAGAATCATGTGAAATTATCGTGTCAACCGATCTACGTTCCACCGTATGTCCCTTTTAATCCGGACAACGGGAACACGGCGGACACAGATTCGGATTCGTCATACACATGTAAGCTGTTGGGTTGGCGAGTCGGGGCCTCATTCTGAATAGAAATTTCTGAACTAAAATACGTTCGAACTAAGAAAGTGTTATCCCAAAATAACGAAAATACTGTTAATCTTCACCTTATAAAAGACAAAAAAATTATCAAATAATCATACACTATTAAACTAATTAGAAGTAATCCTGTCGATTTAGTTTTGACATTTTATAATATTTACCCGGGGATTTAGTTATAAAATCGGCAGGCAGTGTCAAATTATTTGGAGTTTTATCGAAGTAACAAACTGGCCAATTGTTTGATTTGATCTGGTGTTTCATCAAGTTATGAAAATGAAATATGATGTCTATTTATTTGAAGTTTTATGGAAGAATTGAAATAGCAACAAATTATTAAAATAATGTACAGTATTGTATGTATATTCTGGATATTTTCCAGTGTTAAAATTTCACTACCATTGGTTTCTGTAAATTTGCAGCTTCCTACACAAGATAAAGGAGGTAGAATTGGTTATTGAAGATCCAACCTTGGGCTGGGATATCAGAGCATACCTTCAACAGCCATTCAAACAGGCAGTATTTGTAGCGCAAAATAGCTTGTTTACAGTACAAGTAAACATATATCCCCTATATTTTTATGTAACCAAAATATTGAAAAAATCCCAAGTAGTATGCATGCTTTCGTAGGAATATAACCCTAGGACTTTGGATATCAGGGCTTGCCTTCTACGGATTTGTCGTTAAAAAGCCTATACAGAGATAAACAATCCAAAACGACATTGCAGATGATATATGTCGAACCTTCTGATAACAGCCTTTTATCCAAATCTGGAATAAATTGAATAACTTGCGGTCTCCCAAATTAAAAAATTATTCCTCTAATATCATTGTATACTCCCGCTTAAACATGCAAATAAAGCTCGTTCTGGTCAAGAATTTGGTTAAGTTGATTTCTACTTAACAAACGATCTATTTCTCTGTGCATTGTTTTTTTCAAGGGTTTTTTAAAAACATATATGAGGTGAGTCATTGTAAAAATCTTAAAGACTTGTGTTGACAAACAATCGTGTTACAAGCATACAGACCTTGTACCAGTTGAATTAAATGTGTAATCAGTTTTTGCCCCATGCCAAAATTCATGGGAGAAGTAGACATTCTAACGTCACAGCGGCCAACTTTTATTTCCGCAGACTTTTGTATCTCCCAGCTTCCTTGAATAAGAGCACTTCCAGTGGTCAATTCCATCACTGATTTTTGTGTTTCTATATAGATCTATAGTGAAAATGGGATGGTGTTGTAATGTATTGTTGTAATATTCAATTTATCTATTTATTTATTATTCCTCTAATACCATTGTAAACTCCCGCTTAAACATGCTAATAAAGCTTTTTATGTCACTAAATCTGCAATATGGTTAAATTTGTTACGTCACTTTTTCTGCAATGTGGGTAAATTTGTTATGTCACTAACTCCGAATGTGGGTAAATCCGTTATGACCCTAACTCTGCAATGTGTAAAATCTGTTATGTCACTAACTCTGCAATGTGTCAAAAGTCTGAAATGTGGGTAAATCTGTTATGTGACTAATTCGTCTGTAATATGGGTAAATCGGCTATGTCACTAACTCTCCAATGAGGGTAAATATGTTATGTCACTAACTCTGCAATATGGGAAAATCTGTTATGTCCCCAACTCTGTAATGTGTATAAATCTTGCATGTCCCTAATTCTGCAAATTAAGGTAAATCTGTAATGAAACTAAACTAATTGTGAGTTAATCTGTTTTCTCACTAACTCTGTAATGACAGTAAATCTGTTACATCACTAACTCTGCAATGTGTCTAAATCTGTTATGTCAATAACTCTGCAATATAGGTAAATATGTTTTGTCACTAACCCTGCAATGTGGGTAAATATGTTATGTCAATAACTCTGCAGTGTGGGTAAATATGTTATGTCACTAACTGTGCAATGTGGTTAAATCTGTTTTGTCACTAACTCTGCAATGTGGGTAAATCCGTTATGTCACTAACTGTTATGTGGGTAAATTTGTTTTGTCACTAACTATGTAATGTTGGTAAATATGTTATGTCACTAACTCTGCAATGAGGCTAAATTTGTTTTGTCACTAACTCTGCAATATGGGTTATGTATTATGTATCATCTACATTATGTCACTAACTCTGCAATGAGGGTAAATATGTTATGTCACTAACTCCGCAATGTGGGTAAATTTCTTTTCTCACTAACTGCAATGTGGGTAAATTTGTTATGTTATGTCACTTACTCTGCAATGAGGGTAAATATGTTATGTCACTAACTCTGCAATGTGGGTAATTCTGTTATGTCATTAATTCTGCCATGACGGTAAATCTGTTATGATACTAACTCTACAATGTGGGTAAATCTGTTATGTCACTAACTCTGCAATGAGGGTAAATCTGTTATGGCACTAACCCTGTGATGTGGATAAATCTGTTAAGTCACAAAGTATGCAATCTGGGTAAATTTGATTTTTCACAAACTCTGCAATGAGGGTAAATCTGTTATGCCACTACTACTGCAATATGGGTAAATCTGTTATGTCACTTACTCTGTTGGCCAAAATAAGAAAACCTGCAACCCACAGCAGTCAATTTGTCTTCAAATCACAACTCACTTATGCGCATGGACTTTGGCGGAGAGCTTCTTAAATGTATTTCTTTCGTAAGTGATATTTAGTGTTATTTTACTCAAGTGACGTTGTGAAGCCGGCTGCTCGAAGCGCAATTAAATTAAATCCGCTTTTAGATGAGTAACGCCATCTAGCGCGATCCACTTTTAGCGATTTATCCACTAGGCAAGCCGTTTTATCACTTCTACCTTTATTCTACTTATGTCGAATAACTTTTGCTTTTATTTTACTTCTGTACAATTCTTTTCCACATGTGAAATTCATTTTTACTTATGTTGAAAAGATTTTCACTTATGTAAAAAAGAATTTCACATAAGTAAAATAAAAATTATTTTACATATCTAAAATTCTTTTCAACATATGTAGAAATCTTTTCAACATATGTGAAATTCTTTTCCGCATAAATAAAATAAAACTCCAAAACCTAACTATTTAACATATGTGGAACAGAATTTCACTTATGTATAATAAACGTTTATTTTATACATGTACAAAAGAGTTCCACTTATCGAACAAACTGAGAAATGATTACTCCCCACGGCAAGGGACTGTGTCCAACCTTCATTTATGCCCCTATATCGTCTTGTGTAGACTTTCAAGATGAATGCAAAAGAAGATAGGAATATATTCCACATGCTGTGCAAGTTTAGCCTCGACAGGGAACACTCCCAAGTCAATTTAAAAGTAAATTGTTCAGTGTCACCAAGATTACAACTACAACAAAACAAACAATGACCTACATGCTGTATGTAGGTGATTGACCGCGGACTGTCAAAAGTCGAAACCCCCCTTAGCCTACAGCCAACAATACAATACCATGCATTTTATTATGAAAAATGCCTATTAGGGTGACAAATAAATAGTGAATATTATTTCATTAGGCGAAGGGTTTATTCTTATTCAGTGCTTTTATTGTTACAGTAGTCTACGTCATTTTATTTTCCCGACGAATCAGACGTGTAGTAATGCTCTCTAAAGAATCGGTCGCAATTCAAGGTCTATTAAACTATTGTAGTTTCCCTCGTTTATTCTTCGCTAGAAATTAACAGATGCTTTGCGAAATGCATAGGGTGGATGTCCTTCCGTTCAGATTTGACTTTTTGGGCAAACTCATTGCCGATAGATACAGGCTGTGAGGGAGCAGTCTGTAATTGAGGCCGTGATGGGTGCTTTTATTTTACATATCTACAAAAGAGTTCCACTCATCTTTTTATTTTACATAAGGGAAAAATATTTCCACATATGTTGAATAAAGTTTGTTTTTTTTATAGATATGTAGAATTCTTTTTCACATATGTTGAATTCTTTTTTACATAACTGAAATTCTTTTCAATGTATGTAAAATAAATAGTTAGTTTTACCTACGTGGAAAAGAATTCACATATGTGAAATTCTTTTCCACATGTGTGAAATTCTTTTCCACATATGTAGAATTATGTCATTTATTTTACATATCTAGAAAAGAATTTCACATATGTGGAAAAGAATTCAACATATGTGGAAAACAATTCAACATATGTAGAATAAAGGTAGAAGTGATAAAACGGCTGGCCATACCCAGCTAGTAAAGGGAATAAACTTTTGACCTCTCAAAAAGGGATGTATGATGAGTCCTGGTAGGGAGTAAGTACTCTATCTCTCGACGGCCCACTAGAGCTATAAACACGCGTCACACAAACAAAGGTTAAATGTTTCTTGGGCAGGAACACACATAAACAATAAACTTTTATTCATGTTTTATTATTCAGATACCACTGTTGTAGATTCAATATGTATAAGAACTGACAACGAATAACTGTCAAAATGGGGCCAAAATAACAAATACAAGAACTTCAATGGACGATACAAAATTATTCACTAAAATTACACATAGTTGAATTAGCTCAAATATATTGATATATAAATGATACACTATTTTCACAGAATGTTAGTAATACAACAGTGGACTTGGCTATACCTCCACACATTACAGAGTATCTTATTTGTTTGAGGTCACTGGGCGTTTTTAAAGAGTACAGAAATCATTTAGACGTTAGTAGTACGCCTTGGACTACTAAAAGGATAACCATGTGGACTTGGCTTTACCTCCACACATCACAGAATTTCTTATTATATTCAGGTCATTGGGTGTGGTTAAAGTGACACGTCCATAGCTAGGTATTTTCGTGTCAATTGCCGAGTCAAACGAGTTTGTTTTTCTCAAGAAGCAGCAGTAAAAAGACTATCGCTAATTTCATCACTCTGGAAGTAACTAAAATTACGCTGTTCTGTAGAACAGATATGTGCAGCACATATACAAAGAATATAATATACACGTAGAAATTAAACTCAACACGTGTCTATTTTGGACCAAGTGTGTCTTACGGTCTTGCTTGACCTCTTGGGCTCAACATCAGCTAAAAATTGTTTTATCGCTTGGATGAAAAGTTAGGTATTCAAACTTTATATTGGTGAAAAAATAATTCAAAATTCTAATTACAAACAGTTAAATTGGAGCCCAAAATTTAGTTTTCCCATTACCATGTATGTATTGAAGTGGCAAAACTTTAAATGCCTATTTCTGGCACTTCATTTTTTAACGGACATTTTTCAAGGCGTATTTTTAGAAAATTATTCATATAAAAAACCTAATATTCGTACAATTGTAAACAACACGATGCGATCTGGTAAACAGTGCCTCATTTTTTAGAAGATTTTAAAAAATGTTTTCTTAGATTGTATATTGTACATTTTTATAAGACTCTCCAAGGTTGAATAAATAACCCCACTGGGATCATTCTAATATTTTTTTAAAAAATGAAGCACCATTTTCTAGTTCAAAGGTTATTCTACTTCGTTAACTCATTTATTGAGTCTTATCTTTATTGCACTTCAAGAAAAAAAAAAACCCCATAAAAAATGCAGTCTATTTTTTTCTGTGGACATTTACTCATTTTGCAGTATTTTTAGAAATTATGATTGGATTTTCATCACATTTACATATATGTAATCCTTAATATTCAAGCTTTACACAAATATATACATATTATATGGTACAGATTTATATTATTCTGCATAAGAGAATAAATTCGACGGGTATTCTGAAAATCAACCGAGGAGCCAGGAAGACATTAAGACGCACTTGGCCCACCTGTACATGATACAACACATGCTGGCCCACCTATACATGATACAACACATGCTGACCCACCTATACATGATACAACACATGCTGGCTCACCTATACATGATACAACACATGCTGGCCCACCTATACATGATACAACACATGCTGGCCCACCTAGACATGATACAACACATGCTGGCCCACCTATACATGATACAACACATGCTGGCCCACCTATACATGATACAACACATGCTGGCCCACCTTTCTATTCAACACGTATCTATGTGGCACATATCTGTTCAACACGTATCTATGTGGCACATGTCTATTCAACACGTATCTAGGTGGCACATATCTGTTCAACACGCATTTATGTGACACATATCTATTCAACACGTATCTAGGTGACACATATCTGTTCAACACGCATTTATGTGACACATATCTATTCAACACGTATTTAGGTGACACATATCTATTCAACACGCATCTGTGCGACACATGTCTTTTCGACACGTATCTTTGTGACACATGTTTATTCAACACGTATCTTTGCGACACATGTCTATTCAACACGTATCTATGTGACACATTTCTATTCAACACGTATTTAGGTGACAAATATCTATTCAACACGTATCAATGCGACACATGTCTATTCAACACGCATCTATGTGACACATATCTATCCAACACGCATCTGTGCGACACATGTCTATTCGACACGTATCTTTGCGACACATGTCTATTCAACACGTATCTTTGCGACACATGTCTATTCAACACGTATCTACGTGACACATGTCTATTCAACATGTATTAAGGTGACACATGTCTATTCAACATGTATAAAGGTGACACATATCTATTCAACACGTATCTAGATGACACATATCTATTCAACGCCTATCTGTACGATACATGCCTATTCAACACGTATCTATGTGACACATGTCTATTCAACACGTATCTATGTGACACATGCCTATTCAACACGTATCTATGTGACACATGCCTATTCAACATGTATCTATGTGACACATGTCTATTCAACACGTATCTGTTTGACACATGTCTATTCAACATGTATTAAGGTGACACATATATATTCAACACGTACCTATGTGACACGTGTCTATTCAACACGTATCTAGATGACACATATCTATTCAACGCCTATCTGTACGATACAGGCCTATTCAACGCTTACCTGTGTGACACATGTCTATTCAACATGTATTAAGGTGACACATATCTATTCAACACGTATCTATGTGACACATGCCGATTCAACACGTATCTATGTGACACATGCCCATTCAACACGTATCTATGTGACACATGCCTATTCAACACGTATCTTATGTGACACATGCCTATTCAACACGTACCTAAGTGACACATTTCTATTCAAACCGTATCTTAGAAATAGTACTCTGCGTCCGTCCGTCTGTCCGTTTCAAATGCTTGTGAAGTGTGAACACACCAGCTTGAAAAAAATTCAACAATTAACTTCCAACTAAGTATATGTAGATTCCTCCTGTAAAAACAACAGATGAGATTGCATTTCACTAAATTTCGTAAAACAAAATGACTGTTACGAAGCGTCTTGCTTTTCTTTTATTCTTTGATGTGATTCTATTAAACTAAATACCCAGAGTTTCCGTGTGCCGTGGATTGATTAAATCTAATCAAGTAACACAAATATTCTCGGTGGTTTGAATGAAGTTTTACTTTGTTAAGGGAATGTCTATCTAATACAATACAACATATAATAAACAAATGATACTTACAGACCTTGAGAAACGACAGACGACTATTGCATTAAACTATAAACTTACTTCTCTTATTATATACTTATACGTTTAATTAATTTCTCTATCCTATACTTCCTTTGTTCCTCGTTCGATTCCTTCCTTAGTTTTTGCTTTCAGTTAT
>JARFOD010134337.1:0-13565 GCA_031763545.1 Mopalia muscosa
AGAATGTGGTGTCCCAAAGTGACTGTAAATAATAGAATGTGGTGTCCCAAAGTGACTGTAAATTATAGAATGTGGTGACCCACAGTGACTGTAAATTATAGAATGTAGTGTCGCAGGGTGACTGTAGATTATAGAATGTGGTGTCCCAAAGTGACTGTAAATAATAGAATGTGGTGTCCCAAAGTGACTGTAAATAATAGAATGTGGTGTCCCAAAGTGACTGTAAATTATAGAATGTGGTGTCCCACAGTGTCTGTAAATAATAGAATGTGGTGACCCAAAGTGACTGTAAATAATAGAATGTGGTGTCCCAGAGTGACCGTAAATTATAAAATGTGGTGTCCCAGAGTGACCGTAAATTATAGAATGTGGTGTCCCTGAGTGTCTGTAAATGATAGAATGTGGATTCCCAGAGTGTCTGTAGATTATAGAATGCAGTGTCCCAGAGAATGCGGTGTCCCAGAGTGTCTGTAAATGATAGAATGTGGTGTTCCAGAGCTAGTGACCGTAAATGATAGAATGTGGTGTCCCAGAGTAGCTCATTTACATGTCTTTATCCCTTTTATAACTCAAAAGCAAACATTTTTTTTAGCTAAAGATCTATGCAGTTTTTCGATTTCTTACTTTTCTCTTCTTTTTAGATTTTTATGTTAGTAGAAGTTTTGATTTAGTTTTTCTGATTTTACAGCTATAAATTCCGGTTTGACTTATTTTTATTTATTTCCTTGGTTATTTTATTTGATGAGTGCCATGTTTATTTACCAGTATTTTATTTTCTTTTCTGTTGATTATTTTGTATTTGTGCTAATGAATGGGGTTGAACATACATGTATTTCTTTTTATGGAAAGAGTGATATAAAACTTGTGCCTTATTATCCATGGTATTATAGAGTATATGAAGGACAACTGTTATTTTAACACTGGATGTTGCAATACATAGTGTTATATCAATCAGTATGTACTACATCATATTAATAAATAGAACTTACATTCACTTATTCTAATTTGTTTGTTTAACTGGGATAGAATAATATAATTAAAACCCCTATTCGTTGACCGCTGAGGGTTGGGTGCCATGCGCAAAATGCATAATAAGGAACACAGGCAATAGCGGCCCTAATGAGACAAGGAAAGTTTTGATAATTATTGTTCCGACACACCCCCTTCACAGAGTATCTCTTCAAGAGCGTCACAAAAGCTAAAGTCCATGTCAAAAACAAAAACAGCCTATCCTTTAAATAAATACTTAAATTATCCATAAAGAAACTTGTGGTATTGTGATATACAAAATTTTCAAGCGGGTTATCACCCATTACATCCCAGGGTGTGATTGTTCATCTAGTAAAATTTTAACATTGACAAAAAATAAGACATGGCTTCCTACACAAATTTTGTTTTCTTAACATTGTTTTCTTAATTTGATAAAACTTATAGTACAAATAGATAATTGGTCAAAATATCAGAAAAACATACAGCAAAAACATTTTAGTAAATATAACTAGCAAAAGGGTTAATAAAGCCCAGTGATGAAGACCGATGAATGGATTAACTGACGGTTATCCCACCTGACAGTTGAATGGATTAACTGACGGTTATCCCACCTGACAGTTTTCCTTAACTTATCGTATTACTCTATTACCACAATGTCACATTTCTGAAATAATAATAGTGACTAAATAAAGTAAAGCTTGCACGAAGTGATAATATTCTATTGATGTAAGCTAATATTAATTAATTGTTTTGGGTAAATGTTTAAATATAAGTACTGTAAGATGTCCTTTTCTGATAATATAATAATAAACTTTTCTATCAGAATTTAACATATTTAGTAGATTATTGGATAAACGGTCTCTTTGATCAGGAAAGACATACATGTGTTTCTTTCCAAGTGTAATGAATCAACTGAAGAAACTACAGATAACTTCAGATAAATTCTTTCCATTTCTTGTTTATGAAAATATTTTAAAGTTTGAAATGTCTATATGTAATATGTGATATTTCTCACACAGGGCCCTAAGGGAGATAAGGGTGATATGGGTGTTGGTTCATCTGCTGACGGAGACGATTTCCCCACAGGGTTTATTCAGGGGCCTCCTGGGCCCCCAGGGCCTGTCGGGCCAAAAGGTAACCAGGTGAGTCAGTACACTGATGTATAGTAAATATATGTACATGTAGTCTAACTCATATGTAAATAAATGTTTCTTTAAGTTCTGATCATCTGTCAAAGAAATGACCAAATCTGGTGTTGTTATTGAGATTAAGATTTATATAAAACATACATATGTAGTATTGCCCACTAATCCGACCACCCAAGAGTTAGTGGGCATTGCTGGTTCTGCTTGGCCTTGTTTTGACATGCTGTAATGTAAGGGATTGGTTGTAAATTAAAGGCAGCCTGTGTTATGGGAGTGAGGCACCGGAGGGGATTAAAACTGTCTGAATAAGACAAGGAGGGCAGATAGGAGAACTCACACCATGATCATCAGTTGATCCTGCATGCTCACTTTTCAACCAGTACACTATGACCAGATTTAGCATATTGATACTTCCGAAGAATCTGTCATTGATAGGGCTGGATTAGTGAATGGAAACTGTAACAAACATTTGTTGACTAGCATGAAAGTATTCTCAACTTGCCCTTATCAAATAGCATGTCATCATATAATAATGATAAATCTGTTTTTAAACCAGAGGTTCCCACAACAGAGATTTTAGTTAATGTTCTCATGTTAATTATTGGATTGGAGATAAATTAATGAGTGAATTAAAATGACCGCTGCCGTTCAGGGAGTGGAGGAAGGACTGCAGCAACTCAACAGGACGGATAATAAGCTACAGTTTATATTTTTAACAAACTCATTTTTCTTAGTCATGGAAATTTTAGCATTGATGAGATTCCCCTGTTTTAAACATATAAATAAGGTATTGATATCTTTTGTTATAATTTGCATGGAGAAGAAAACAAAAATGTGTAAAATCCAAGTGATGGACAAAAAAACTGAAAGACGTCTACGTAAACAAAAACAGCGAAAAAAAGAAAAAGAGAGACTAAAACAGCTAGAGAAAGAAGAGAAAAGTCAATTGAAGGGTGATATGACAAAGAAATCGGAGAGATCAAAGCGTAGTATTGTACGAGCAAACCATCTACCAAAGAGTGGTCAACCTATTTATATGACTCAGGTAGAAAAACAGTAGCATACCGTTGTTAGCCTCACTCTGGGTTTGGGTTGCTGCAGTCACCTCGTCATAACTATATGTTTCATTTAGCAACACCAACCTTCCCAGAGTCCCTCACTCTATATCAACCTATTTCCACTGATAAATATCATTAGCCAATGGAGTCATACAAGCTCAATGTGTGGAAATGAAAGTCTTGAAGGAACACTGAATATTTCCCCATGAAATAAAAGTGTTAATTAATAGTATAGTAATCAGTTATAATATTAGCATCCATTTTGTGATGTTTCAAGATAATTAAAATTTTGTAACTTTTATTTGCGCTTTTTTTTTTATGTTGGGAGGTTTGGTGCTGCTAAGGAGAGCACATGCTTTAACTCATATCTAATCTGCATATAAATCAGTTTAAATCTTTGACTCCTAATGTAGGCAGCTGAGTAATATAGTTCTAACTTTGTAGAAAGTAGATGGATTAACCTTAATATATCTATATATATATATATTAATAAAGCTTAAACAATGGACCCAAAACTAACTAACAATGTCAGAGAAAGTGTGAATAATTTTGAAAACAAAATGTAGACCGTTATTAATTGTTAAACAAAATAATATGTCTCTGAAAACAACGACTGTTGACATGTTTAAGATCTTGGACACAAAACAACGAACTAAATCACTTCTAGTGTATTTATGTACTTTATTGTAACCATCTTTGATAAAAAAAAACACTTTCTATGATATTCCATGAATCTTTAGTATCTTTGGGAAAAAAAAAACATAAACAAAAACACATTTATATGTATTCCTTGAATCTTTATCATCATGAGTTTAAAATAACAAACAAAAGCAGTTCAAATATTGTGTTTTAGGACTCTTTAATATTGTTGGTATAAAACAATAAACAAAAACGCTTCTCATTATATACCATGGACCTTTATCATCTTTGGTATAAAACAATAAACAAAAAACCCTTCTTATTGTATACCATAAATCTGAACTATCTTTGGTATAAAACAATAAACAAAAACACTTCTTATTGTACACCATGGATCTTTACTATCTTTGGTATAAAACGATAAACAAAAACGCTTCTTATTGTACACCATGAATCTTTACTATCTTTGGTATAAAACAATAAACAAAAACGCTTCTTATTGTACACCATGGATCTTTACCATCTTTGGTATAAAACGATAAACAAAAACACTTCTTATTGTATACCATGTATCTTTACTATCTTTGGTATAAAATAATAAACAAAAACACTTCTTATTGTACACCATGGATCTTTACTATCTTTGGTATAAAACAATAAAAAAAAAACCCTTCTTATTGTATACCATGGATCTGTACCATCTTTGGAATAAAACAATAAACAAAAACGCTTCTTATTGTACACCATGAATCTTTACTATCTTTGGTATAAAACAATAAACAAAAACACTTGTTATTGTACACCATGGATCTTTACTATCTTTGGTATAAAACAATAAACAAAAAACCCTTCTTATTGTACACCATGGATCTTTACCATCTTTGGAATAAAACAATAAACAAAAACACGTCTTATTGTATACCATGGATCTGTACCATCTTTGGTATAAAACAATAAACAAAAACGCTTCTCATTGTACACCATGGATCTTTACCATCTTTGGTATAAAACAATAAACAAAAAACCCTTCTTATTGTACACCATGAATCTTTACCATCTTTGGTATAAAACAATAACCAAAAATTCTTCTTATTGTACACCATGGATCTTTACCATCTTTGGTATAAAACAATAAACAAAAAACCCTTCTTATTGTACACCATGGATCTGTACCATCTTTGGTATAAAACAATGAGCAAATACACTTCTTATTGTACACCATGAATCTTTACCATCTTTGGTATAAAACAATAAACAAAAACCCTTTTTATTGTACACCATGGATCTTTACCATCTTTGGTATAAAACAATAAACAAAAACCCTTCTTATTGTATACCATGGATCTTTACCATCTTTGGTATAAAACAATAAGCAAAAACACTTCTTATTGTACACCATGAATTTTTACCATCTTTGGTATAAAACAATAAACAAAAACCCTTCTTATTGTTTACCATGGATCTTTACCATCTTTGGTATAAAACAATAAACAAAAACACTTCTTATTGTATACCAAAGATCTTTACTATCTTTGGTATAAAACAATAAACAAAAACACTTCTTATTGTACACCATGGATCTTTACCATCTTTGGTATAAAACAATAAACAAAAACCCTTCTTATTGTACACCATGAATCTTTACTATCTTTGGAATAAAACAATAAACAAAAAACCCTTCTTATTGTACACCATGGATCTTTACCATCTTTGGTATAAAACAATAAGCAAAAACACTTCTTATTGTATACCATGGCCCACACGCTCCCTCACGGGGCCTTACTATCTTTGGTATAAAACAATAAGCAAAAACGCTTCTTATTGTACACCATGAATCTTTACTATCTTTGGTATAAAACAATAAACAAATCATCACATTACTACCAAACACAGAAAATGCAAGGTTACCATATCAATGAGATGCCTTTGAATTCCATGTAAAACACAAAAACAATGAATAAATAAATGGATTGTATTTTATTGCAGAAGTCTTTTTCTATTCTGCGGGCAAGGAAAAAATATTTTCTTTTATTGTATACTGGAACTCTTTGACCCAATAAGCAAAATAAAAGCTTACATGCATATTGCATTATATATATGTATCTTTTATAGGTATTAATCAACCATACACAAATTTCCCTCTGATAGTGTATTCTAGGTCTCTTTACCCTATTTATTTACCCTAAAATAAACATCTTTTTTAATTTTAGATCTTTCTTTTTTGCTGTCTATTAATAGTTAAATATTTCACATATTTAGCCACTAAACACTCTTGATTCCAAATTAAGGTTCAATATTTATTGTTGTGTTGAAATATTATTTTGACAATATTTTTTATAGATGTGATATTTTAATAGATGAAACTAAACCATTGCAACAATTATTATCAATCAATAGGAATCAGTAGACTTCTTCTCTGCTTATTAAATAAACCATTTAATGCTACTTACAGATTTTAATACAATAACACATTCATAACATTTATTTAAATTAAAAATTTTAATACCATTATATTATATTTATTATGATTTTATTTGAACCTGTGGTAACTGTATAAATGATTCAAAAGGCAAACAGATGACCTATACCTGTTTAAGATTAGATAATAACAGGAAAAATAAATGCTGAAATAACTATTTAACAAAATAATTTCTAAGATTTCTCTTCAAATAAATTTGATGGGAGGTGGAATACATAGCTGGTATCAGAAACATGTGTTCTATTTGTGTGTATACATTACAGGTGTGAACATTGTTACATTTAAAGGAGAGGTTCATGTCTAGTCAAATATGAGACTATCTTGCAAAAATTTCCAGTTTATCGTTGTGTTAAATGACCTGTTGTCAAAATGTCAAAGAAAATATGTTCCATATTTCAAACCCTTGATTATTTTCAGGGTTGTATTTATATGATTTTACAGGTGACTCCATATAATTGTGAAGAAAGTTATGCCTTAATTTTGTCTGTTATGTTAACATGCCTGTTGAGAGGGCATCGGGTAAGATCAACCATTTGTTGACTGAGCATTTCAACCCTCTGTTAATATCATTAATTATTCTCACTATTATAATAAGGTTTGTACTAGGCCCTGTTTTTTTCCATTCATTTTTTGGAATTGGCCAGATGGCTGTAGATGATCGCCAAACATAAAGTGTAAGTGCTCGGAACATCAAGCATGAATGCTTGGCACATAAAGCCAGGGTGCATGGAACATAAAGCCTGAGTGTTTGGAACTGGGCTTGATGTTGCCCTGGGGCTGTCAGAGCTAAAGGACAACTAGAAACAGACTGATGTATCAATGTTTTAGTGTCTATTGTTTCCTCTAACTGTCACATGAGTTTGTACTGGGCCCTGTTTTTTTTCTCAATGTTTTCTGGAATTGGTAAAACTTCTGTAGATGTTATATGAGTGAAATAGCTTTGAGTAGGGCATTAAACCCCAATCAGCCAAACAAAAGATGGGTTTATCATTATCAAACATATCATTTTGGTGTAATTTTTAAGATACACATTTCATAGTGTTTGAATGTTTTTAGGGTGAAAGAGGTTTATCAGGTGACACGGGGTTGAAGGGCGACCCCGGGCTCCGAGGGAAAAGAGGAAAGAGGGTAAAATTTGTCTGTCTGTGTATCTGTTTGCATGGCTTGCTTTAATCAATCTGAGTTATCATGTGTTGTCAATGTATTTGTGTTAGTAGAGATGTTTATAAGACACAATTAAAGAAGTGATATTTGATTGTGTGTTTTCCTCACTACATCTGTTTGCATCCCCCTCCTTTTACCTTATTTCTTTTCATATACATGTAAGCTAAGGGAGATAATTGTGAAAAGATGTTTGGCTTAGGACAATGAAAACCATTATGCTTCATTATTTACCTCTTGTGTTTCTTCATGTATATATCCATATGTTATATCCCTGCTTGTCGTTTTGAGATATGTCCATGAATATTGTTTATCTGTTTTATTTATTTACTCTTGGGGATATTCAGTATAATGCTGTACATTGCATGTATGTCATTGAAATGATTATGTATATGGTTAAAGCTTCAAAATATTTGACTATGTTCATTTCTGAACAAAATTACATTATTATACTTCATATAATTTATTCCCGCCTGTTGGTATTTTTCTGTAAAGTTAATAAAGTGTTTGTAATAGTGCTGTTACAGTTGTTTTTGTTGGTTACGGACATCTATAAATGTGGAATAGTAAATCTAAATAAAAAAGCTATTCAAATGTTTATTGTTTTCGGAGTGATGCTTGTTTTATTGTGAGCTACTGAGCATGTCTATGTATTAACAGTCTTTTCATTCATTTCTACATTCTATTGTAGCATGTTTCCACATAGAGATTCAAAAGGCGTGTAAGTCTCGCCTAATTGATTTCCGGGTACATCATTGAAACTGTTGATGCATTTACAAAGCTGTTTTATTTTCGGAGCAGAGTTTCGTTTTATTGTTGGTTGTGGCTAATTACTGGTTAAGAGAATCTGTAACTGTTGACCTTTTCTATATACCAGAACTATAAGCAATATGCTTTGTGCCAAGAAATGGAGTGAATTGCATGAAACATCACAGATCCCATAATGAGACTTACAGGCCATATTCTGATGTATTTGTTAAATGTTTAACAAATTAATGAGTCAATTTTTCCATGATTACATTGTTTTTCTCCTAAAATGTCTTCCTCAACTTGTTTTGTAAAAGTATGGTAGAATATGTCCCATACATGCATAATTTGACAGTGTTGAAGGGATTGCTTCAAATCGATTAAATTAATTTTAATTTATTTTTTCACTGTTAAATTTTGTGTGAACTCTTTGATGGTCCTTTACTCACTCCTTGCATGGTGTGCTGGGTACTTAATACTAGTGTTTTTGTCGTCACTAATGGGAAAGTTTACAATAATTTTAATTCTAGGGAAAGCGTGGTCGACCAGGTAGAGCGGGTTTAGATGGTTTTCCTGGATCTGTTGGTCTACCTGGAGCTAACGGGGACAAAGGGGCATTAGGCTTACCTGGACCAAAGGTAGGCAGTTTGTCCTTATCAGCATGACTCTGGTACCAAAGGAGTGGGTGGTAATAGGGAACCAAAGACAAGTACCCATCCTAACTCAATTGCCAAAGTTTAAAAATCAAATATTTGTCTTGCTTGATGTTGTTGTTCATCTGTTAAGAATTTGTTCATTTTTGTTTTTGTTAAGAAATTGTCTATTTTTGTGAATCCTGAGTGTATGTAACTCAGTTGTCATTCTGGTTCCTTTCTGAAATAAATGTAGTATTGTATGAATCCCTGGATACTGTATATGTATGGCTAGCCTGTGTCTATATTTATGTTGTTAAGTGGTATTATATGCATCCAGTTCTCTGACTAGAACCAATATGGCTGCCGTAGGTGATAGGAATGGTGGAGAACTTTAGTCACATGATTACCATCTAAGCTATCTACTAGCTTTTTATAAGCAATCTCCTTTCTCCCTCTTACTGATTATAACTGTTAAAGATTTATATTAAGAGCAGTCTTCTATGCCTTACAGCAAACATATATCTGCATGTTTTTAGTTTATAAACATCCATATAACTTCTGCCATATAAGCGGGAGAATCACAGAAACATGCTACATGTATGTACCTGCCAAACTTAAACCAAAAGGGCAAAACTGCCATGTAAATTTTTTTTTACCTATGGCAGATAATTTGTGAGGTTACTGAAGTGTAAAGAAATGTGTCCCTTAAACTACAAAATATATATTGAAAAGAAAACTAAAATGTCTTCACCTTTTAAAAATGAGGATTCGTTGCAAATTGTGACATCTTACTAGCTTAATGTTAGTTTAGAGGTATTGAACTGTGTCGTGTTCTAGGGTGTTGTTGGTGATATTGGTATAAACGGCCATGACGGGCGAGATGGTGCTCCTGGTCCCGCTGTGAGTCCAAGCTTTACATACCTAAGCACCATCGAAAATTTAAACAATGATTTTTAGCTGTTTTTCCGTTTATTTCGATTTATTTCTCACTATTTTTTCCCTGATTTGCGGCGTGGAATTCTCCTGTCCTTCCAGCACAGATTTGCACAGAGACACTCCTTCCTTTACCTCACAATTTTCTTCTTGAAGCATCTCAAACATCTAGCTTTTATATTCTATCTTTTTAGCATAGCTTCTTCTCAACTTTTCTTTGCTTCAGCATGTTTATGAAATATTGGGTTATATGAATAATTTATATTTCATCTAAGTGCATGTAATAATGCAGATTTTGTGTTGTATTACAGTACATGTAGGTAGATTTTATAATAAAAATGTGACTTAAAAAAAGAAAGCAAATACTCTTATTTACATGATGTTTATTTCTTTTAAATTTTGTTTTCTTTAACTTTCCTTTCTGCATGTGTGTATCATAAGTGCTTATCAAGTGAGATGTAAGAAGCATGGTATATCTTCACTATTTGAATCTCAGTGAGACTACAACATTACAGTTTTATTGTTTAAATGAGTCTTTACCATTTTTATTAGTGGTTAAATAAAAACTTGACAAACGGTTACCTGTTTTGTTCCAAACAGCTCCTCTTTACTATAACATAACAAATTCCTATTTTTCCACTTCTGATGTACAAAATCTCATTCTGGTAACCATAATTTCATAAACTCAATTCTGGAATATGTGTAAGTCATTTCTGTGAATTACTCTGTGGCTTAAGCAATGTCGTTCTGTAACATTCTATCTATCACACTAACTAGGGTCCTCCTGGCCAGAAGGGTGAAGGGGGTGAGGCCGGTATACCTGGACACGATGGCCTCATCGGTCCACCTGGTTTACCTGGTCCTACAGGACCTCCTGTAAGTAACAAGTTAATCATATCTCTTTCAGCAGTTACTTCACCATAGCCATAGTGATTTTTTTTTACACCCAGTCAAAAGTTTTTAAAATTTAACAGTAACAGATATATGTAATAAACAATTTCCTCTTAAAATGACACAAATAAATTGTCAAGTTGTATAATTATGTGAACTCAAGTAACACCCAAAAGAGTCAACAAATCAAGGGGAGATAATACCAATCAAGGGAGACAACCTAGTGCGACTGGAAAAGACAGCATGGATCAAGAGGCCTTTGGAAAAGAAAAAGATTATTGTTACTCAAAGATTGTTTTGTACTCAAAATATCTGTATTTTAAATGTTTTTCACTTATTTTGTTGCAACACTGGATGTTCTTTTTTGACAATTGTTTGATCAGGTACTAGTGGTTAATGTAGGTCATGATACCAGCATGTTTCCCTCCAAACTTTATTTCTCTTTATTATCCTTTGGTCTCACGCTCAATCAAGTTTTTATTTTATTTTTTCTTCTGTGATTTACAGGGTGAAAATGGTGTTGTGGAAGGAGGAAGTGGTGAAGGTGTAAGTAACTGTATAGTTGTTCAGAACTCGAATCATACCATGTACCATGGGTAACTGGTCTACCGTTTTGTCTACTCTATTGTGTTTGACAAATTTGAGAAATATTACAGTATATATTTTTTTGCTATCTTTATTATTACTGTTTGTATTGTAATGTGGATATTTATATTTGAGACATTTATGAGATTTTTTTATTTCTACCTGTAGATTCCTGGTCCCCCTGGTCCACCGGGTCCAATGGTAAGATTTATATAGTATTAACACCTGTTCACAGGTAAGTAGTGAAGTAAAATGTTATGGAAGGTAATGTATATATATATTAACTTCTCACTATATAGGATACTTTATGTTTTATTTTCAGAGATTTTAAGTTTCTTTATAGAATAGTTCTAAATAGTGTATACCAAATGTGTATCTACATACATGTATAGTCATGTGCTTATAAAAAAACAGGATAATTTTACTTTTTCTTGACTCTGATTGCTTTAGCTGTTCTTTTTTTCCTGTTTTGTGAAATTTATACCTGTAACATGGTGGTGGTGATAATACCTGATATAGAATTCTTAACTTTGTTTTTTAACCCAATTAACTATTTCCATTACCAGGGTGCAATGGGCTTACAAGGTCCTCCAGGGATCAAGGTACTGATGATTATGGAACATTTATAAACATTACATAACAATTATGAACATTTATAAACATTACAGAACATTTATGAACATTTAAAACATTTATTAACATAACAGAACGTTTATGAACATTTATAAACATTACAGAACATTTAGAACATTCATAAACACTACAGAACATTTATGAATATTTAGAACATTAATAAACATTACAGAACATTTATGAATATTTAGAACATTAATAAACATTACAGAACATTTATGAATATTTAGAACTATAATAAACATAACTTGATATATTACATTATAAATAATGACTAGGCATTTCAGAATATTGACCAATACTGACTTCATGCATTTTTGAAATTTTCTGAAAATATAAGCATAACTTAAAAATGCTGAGGTTTTCTAAACTGAATGTAATTAAGGATAACTTACCTTTGCCTAGTAAGTAACATTAGCTTTTGTATACTGTTTTTTATTCATTTGTGCAAATGTTGTCCACATGATATAAAAGCATATACTAAGGTAGGTGTATAAAATAAATCCATAAGTAGCAATTGTTTATGTTTGTTAATAATAAAAATCTTATTTCTAATTAAGGGACTGAAGGGAAATGTTGGTTTTAAAGGAGACTCGGTAGGTTTTTTCATTATAAGCATGTATCTGTTCTATGCGGCATGTTGGTATCCCATCTCAATTATATATCAAGTATCTCCACTCAATGAGCCTTGCATGTCAGTAGTTCTACATTTGATCTTCTTCGGGGGGCCTGTAGGAGGCAGCTTTCCAATTCCTTACTTCTCTTGGAGATAAGGGGCGACATAATTCCTTAGTTCTCTTGGGGATAAGGGGCGACATAATTCCCTAGTTCACTTGGAGATAAGGGGCAACACAATTCCTTACTTCACTTGGAGATAAGGGACGACATAATTCCCTAGTTCACTTGGAGATAAGGGGCAACACAATTCCTTATTTCTCTTGGGGATAAGGGGCGACATAATTCCCTAGTTCACTTGGAGATAAAGGGCAACACAATTCCTTACTTCACTTGGAGATAAGGGGCGACATAATTCCCTAGTTCACTTGGAGATAAGGGGCAACACAATTCCTTACTTATCTTGAAGATAAGGGGTGACACAATTCTCTAGTTGACTTGGAGATAAGGGGCAACACAATTTCTTAGTTCTTTTGGAGAAAGGGGCAACTTAATTCCCCAGTTCTATTGGAGATATGGGGCAACACAGTTCCTTACTTCTCTTGGAGATAAGGGGCAACATAATTCCTTACTTCTCTTGGAGATAAGGGGCAACACAATCCCCCAGTTCTCTTGGAGATAAGGGGCAACACAATTCCCCAGTTCTCTTGGAGATAAGGAGCAACACAATTCCCCAGTTCTCTTGGAGATAAGGGGCAACACAATTCCCCAGTTCTCTTGGAGATAAGGGGCAACACAATTCCTTAGTTCTCTTGGAGATAAAGGGCAACACAATTCCCCAGTTCTCTTGGAGATAAAGGGCAACACAATTCCCCAGTTCTCTTGGAGATAAGGGGCAACACAATTCCCCAGTTCACTTGGAGATAAGGGGCAACATAATTCCCTAGTTCTCTTTGGAGATAAGGAGCGACACAATTCCCCAGTTCACTTGGAGATAAGGGGCAACACAATTCCTTAGTTCTCTTGGAGATAAAGGGCAACACAATTCCCCAGT
>JARFOD010134348.1:0-13565 GCA_031763545.1 Mopalia muscosa
AAAATGTAGAAGGCCAATGTGCTAGATACCAGACAGAGTTTGAGTTATACCATAACAGTGAGAACTTGCTAAATCACCCGCTGCATCATTAGTTTGCTCGACCGGAGTTTTAGACCATACATATTTCAGAATGCCAGAATAGTTTGATGTTGCCCTTTAGGGAGCTGCAGGGCAACAGGTAGCTCCCTCAAGCCAGACTTATTTTGGAGTGCATTTAGTATTATGTTTAAAATAAAGTATATATAAAAATACACTTTTATTTCATGAAAAAAAGAATTTGATTAAATATGCCTTAGACAGATAATACATAATTGTGATTTGGGAAAGGAGAGAGTATTTCTTTGCACCGAGAATTTGCTCAAATTTGTTACATTGTAAAACTGTTTCCTGAAAAGAGTACTTTCCTAAGCACAACATTGAAATGTTTCTTTGTTTGATTGGAGGTTAGACATTGCACTTAAGGTTATTGAAATATATGACAGCATTCCCAATCTGATTGAATCAATGGCTGGTGGAACATTCAAGACCAATCACAACAAACAATGACAAAGCAATCACAACAAACCAATCAGAGATGCCACAAGATATGGTTTCAAATAGTGTTGTCCCTTCACCATGAGAGAACTAGAGAACAGGGAGTTCTCTCCAACCACCTGCTTATCAATGTCATATGACAGATCATATAACCTTACCCCAGGTAGAGCAGTGACATTGAGGACATCAAAGTTGACAGGTGCATTCTCTTCCAGTGGTACAATGTAGTTAGGTAGTTGGAATTGTAGCACCCCTCCGTCTCGTATGATTGTTACTCGAACAATAACTGTGGAGAATCGCTCTGGGGTACCGAAATCTTCAGCACGTATCCTCAACTGAAAGCAAGGATTATTCACCAGATTTTTACAGCATTGAAAAATTACCTGAAATGTACCAATTACATGTTGAAGTACTTTATGTGTCACATAAATTATGAGGAATGAATTTCTGTTCTATAACAAATTACCCAAAGTTTAAAGGAAGATATAAATTTTAAGAAAAAAAATAAAAAACTATATGCATTGTTACATACTATAAAACCAATATTTCAGACTGAATAAATGATAATAACAACTTGTCAGTTTCTATGTTTTTTTTAATAATAAATTTAGATAATATTTTGTATAATTAATATCGGACTAAAACTTACAAGGAATCCAGCCTGTTGGGTATTCCTCAATGGTTTGATCAGTATTATCTCCCCTGTTTCTGGATTCACGCTAAAATACTCCCTGGCATTACCATCTCCAACGAGGATAAAGTCAAAGGCATTGTTTGGTGGCTGGAAACAAAATGTGTACAGATTGCTATATGCAAAAAAAAAACCCCAAAAAACAAAAAACGTACATGTATATAAACAGATATATAAAAATGAAGATTCGGCTCTTTAATTAAATCCCCTTTATGAAGTAAAGTTTATATCGACTTCCATTTGTCATATTTTCAAGTTACACTTTAACAGTTAAATGATATATTACATGACCATTTGAAGATTGAAAAGGGCAGAAGACTCACTGTGAGATCTTTGTCAGTAGCATTGACAGTCAGAAGAGTTACAAATGGAATCTGACTCTCTGGAATCCGTAAGTTAACATCCCCATGAGAGAAAACAGGAGCTTCAAGATTTCTAGAAACAGTTACTGTTGCCACGGTAATGGCTGTCAAAGATGGCCGACCTGCATCAGCAGCCATCAGTCGAATCTAAATCACAAAAGTGTCTAAACGTTAAAACAGTTCATAAACATTTCCAATTAAATTACTCAGTCTCAACATAATACAGTAATCACTAAAGGGAATAAGATATAATTCCAAGAAATAAATGAATATATACATTTAACAGAATAAAATCACTCAGAAAAGTAAGTCTTTTCTAGAAACTTTTACTTCTCAACTTTGTTATGTATAAATGAAAGTAACAAACAAAATGCAAAAACACAATTAAACATCATATTTTAGATTTATCACAGTGATACATGTTTTCCCCTAAAAATATAACAATGATATGTGATATGTGACATGTTACAATCCTATAAATAACTAGTCTAAATTTTATGTCAAGTTGATAGAAAATCAACAAGTGTTAATTTTTGTTTAAATAGTGTTAGATGAACAAGACAAATAATAATACTCAGTGGCTGTTACTCACAGCGATCTTAGCTTACACTTAGCAAAACTGTCATGGCAACACTATGTCTTCAGTGCTGGCTGTCATTGTAATTACTGTTTATGTAACCTGAGATCGCTTTGTGAAATGTACCCCTGATCGGGAGATGCATATTAAGACACAGTTATGAGCCAATAGAAGTGAGACTTTACCTTGTAGACAGAGTTAGTATCTGTGGATAGATCAGCACTGTTAAGCACTCTGATAATTCCCTGGCTGTCCAAACTGAACAAACTGGGAGCTGTCTCATCACCAACTATCCTCACGGTTACCTCATTGAACGGAGCCTGGCCAAGTGTTAGAAATAGAATTAATTACAACTTGAATGAAATAATAGTCCAAAATATGGGTATGGTACATACTTTTTTTCATAAATGTTTAAAAAATCTAATTCAAATGATATGAAAAATCATGGGATCAGTAATAAGCCTTGAAATGTTACCCCCATCCCCCCGCCAATTATAGATATTGAATTTCATTTACTTTTTTTTCTTCTTTCAAAATGTACTTTTTATTGTGTTTAAACGTGGACAGGTGGTATTTATTTATTTAATGTGATTAAAGGACTTGAATCAATTAAATTTCACCATGGTCGACGAAGAGTGTCTGTCCTTGTATTATCTCTATATACATAGAGGACCTCTATGGTACCGAGCCCCTGTTTTTATAATCAGCTGGTATACATTTTCTCTAGTAATACTCTCACTTTTTTTATTATTATTCAATTCAATTTTTTTATTATTATTCAATAATAATTGAATTATGCAATGTAACAGCACACATAAAATCCGTCACTGTGATAGTGTTTTCTTACCTTAGTATCGTTGTCTCTAACGTACACTCGGACGACAGGTGTACCTGTGCTGCTGTTTACAGGTATGTCACTTGTATAAGGGATTCTCAGAAACTCTGGAGCAAACTTATTACGATTGATGGTGATTTCAACAACAGCCGAGTTTGAAGCTACTTTGGACGGGTCACCCTTATCTCTGCCAACCACTTGAAGCTGAACAATTGGAAATAGAAAATTATACGATTCAGAATTTATCCACAATGAATATAAGAAAACCGTGTTAATAATGACAGGCTTTCTATACTCTATTTTTATATCTTGCCTTCTTCAAAGAGTTTAAATCATTTTGTCTTCATATACTGAAGCTTCATTGTACTACAAAATTTGACTTGATAATCAGTTTCTAAGCTCACAACACTGTTTGCGCATTTTTCTCCATAACATTGTTAAGCCATCACTTTAAGAAAAAGTCTCACTCGGAAAATTGACATTGTTACATTATTAAACCTGCCCCAACAACATAAAATTTTATATCTATTCAATTTATCAAGATGAAAATATAAGCTTGATGATGGATAAAAAAGGATTTTATTATCATCAAATTATCAAAAAAACAAATTCATATAAGTTAAACTTGGATACCAAATGAAGTTTAATTCAAGTACAGAGATCCAAAATTAAGAGTAGGAAAATAAATAGTTCAGAAGACAAAACATCTGAAAGATTTAAAAGCTACCTACCACATAATCTGTTTGTAAGTTGGTAATATCTCCTAAGAAACGTTTTAAACTGATTTCACCGGAGGTTGAGTCTATTTGGAACAAACTGGATATGGTAGGGTTAGCTACTAGTGAGTACTCCACTGTATTACTGGGGGCCTGAGGAATAGAGACAATATTTAATAACTTATAATTGGATTAACTATCTTCAAATCAACCAAAAGATTTAAATTTTATACCCTATCATAACCATTAAAAAAGTCCATTACATTTTAATTCAAAGCTATTTAAAATATAAGTAGGTAAGATTTGTAGCACATACCCTTTTTTTTTTTTTCATGGCTCATAAAATCTTTTACGTTGTTATGAGGATGATCTTATGTATGAATGTTCAATTATTTAACTTATCCTTACAACATTAAAAAAAGAACCATACAGTTTAACAATTCCAACAGTTTCGAAAAGAGAGGAATTTTGCTATAACCCCTTTTTAAACAATTTATATAAATATTTTTAGTGAAGGCAGATATCTTACTGTAGTGTCATCATCAGTAGCTGTGACGGTAACAATGGTCACTCCTAGAGTCTGCGTCTCTGGGATCTCAACAACATATCTGCTCGGATTAAATTCTGGTCGATACAAATTTCGACTCACTCTTACTGTTACCACGGTTACATCAGACAACTTGGGTATACCACTATCTTCCACCATTACACGAATCTGTCAATTTAAAACACAAGTTTCATTCAAATTTCCCAAAATTGATACAAAAACATTTCGCTTAATCGGTGTGATAACAATCCTATAAATTAAATTTTAAAGTTAATGTATGACTGAAAAAACAACAAAAATTAATAAATACAAGTTTTACTTTTATAATTTCCACACAACATTTTCCACATAAAATTATGAAAGCTAATTTGTAGAACCTGAACAGGAGATTCATGTATCAAAAGGATTGTAAAATACAAAATACTGCTATTTCTAACTTGCAGATGAGATATTGTTTTCTGAAACGTAAACAACATAATGCTACCTTTACTTAACTAAAGACAAAATAGTTCTCTTTCATTTGTGTTGAAAAATGAAAATATCAATTTATGTGAAAATCTGTGCATTTTGAAACTGGAGAATGGATAATAAGGGTAACTTACCGTGTAAATATTTGTGCTGTTGTCCAGGATAAGTGATCTAGCCACTGTGATGTTACCATTTGTAGCATCAATCAGGAATAGATTCTCAGCAGCTCCGTCTCCTATTATACTGTATGTTAACTGGTTAAATGGAGGCTAAAAGCAAAACAGCATAACAGATTATGAACACATTCTTTGAAGAGATTTTTATTTCATCTAACATATTTTATTTCATTAAGTTGCATTACAAAAAATATGAAAAAGTGCTGGTGTAAACTCTGTCTTCCTTATAATGGTATAAAAACTCACATATTTTTAAGGTCAGTAACTCAAATCACTATTAGTATACGGCTACCTACTACAAAAATATTTTCATATCTAATTAAAGTTTATGCTATACATTACTATAGAGCAGTAATGATTACATGTAAAATATTGTAGCTATTCAGTTTTGTTGTTGTTGTTAGGAATCATATTCATTTGATCCTTTTGACTTAAAAAAGGGTGATAAATCAGGATTATCGTTTAATGTGAACTTAGCAGACTGAGCTAGAAAACGAGAAATTAATATTCTTTAGAAACAGTGTTACAAAATACTTATGCATGGCATGATCATCATGAAATTTATCAAAAGTAAAACAAAGGTCACTTACAAGGTCATTGTCCTCGGCTCTGACCGTGAAGACAGGGGCTCCAACAACAGAGGAAAGCAGAACGTCATTGCTGTATGGCTCATTGATAAATCTAGGTGGCTGATTATTACGACTGACCCGAATAACAACAGGCAATGGAGGACTTGACAAAGATGGCACTCCAAGATCATAGGCTACAACATTAACCTAGACACAAAAAAACAAGAAAATACAAATGACACTCAAACACACAAAGATTCCAGTAATCGACAATTTTATCCAGTTTTTATGTGCTTTAAGGCGATTAGTTAATTGTTTTCAATTAAACTTATTTCATCAATGTGAGGTCAACATATAGGAATCTGTCTTGTTCATCATTATCTAGTGGTGCTTTTTGGTTTTCATATAGTTTCACAATGATTGGTTTCAAAGTAAATCAGAGCCAGCATGTGAGATAATTAAGCAGAAAAATAATTAAATACAAATATAATCGATTGATCACAAATTCTGTTTTTCTTTTGCTTCGATTAATTTGCCATACTGAGTGGTTTGCTGTGGTTTTGCTGATCAGAAAAGGTTAACTATCTTACTGTGTATGTTGTTTCCTGAAGGCCCACTAACCACGACCGCACTGTTATTTGTCCATTGTCATCAACCAAAAACTCATTAGTGCTTCCTCGATAACGAACAGTGTTGTATGGAGCCTGAAACCAGTCAAATTAGTACATCTTAGTGCATCATATTCACTTTTTGGTTAAACATTTTGCAGATCACTTAGAATAAATTTTGTTTGAGTAAATCCTCCGACTTCCACCGAATTTAATTTATTGACAACGTTATACAAAATTGCATTATTAAACATGCCACAGCCTATATCCAAGAGTCAGAATTTATCCTTTTTGATGTCCACTGTTACAATACCTGAAAATAAATTCATCAGAAAATAAAAAATGAACACCAAAGTTTGCTTTCTCAATTGTGTACCAACTGCAATGATATAAATGTTCAAGTTAAAATTCTTACCAATACATCGTCATCTATAGCAGTTACAGTGGTGATAACATTTCCGGGTCGTGATGTTTCTGGTATCGGGTCAATCTGAGGTGGACCACTGGCCCATCGAGGAGCGTTGAGGTTACGATTGACAGTCACCACAACAAGGGCTGTACTGTAACGGGGAGGTGTCCCTCCATCTTCAGCACGCACTTCAAACTACAAATTATAAAATGAAAAACATCTGTAAATAATTTTGTCACAATGAATTTTGAGAATATGTCAAAAACTCTGTTTTATTTTTTTTACCATGAAAATTTTTGGTACAAATCTAAAAACACAGTCTGTTTGAATCCCAAGTCACAGGTGAGGAGAAGCCAGCAGAAGGTTATTTGCATAATGTTCTTTCTACTGGAGATATGACGGATCAGTGATTGCTAATCAAATTGCGATAATGATTGAACAAATATTAAGCATGTAAAATTTTATTGATCAAATATTAAAGATTTTACCTTTTTTTTAAGCATATAACCCGGAACATTTATAGCTGGTTTTCAACATAAATGACAGAAATATTTATTTATTGCAGATGCTTCAACCACCTCAATAAAATGGATTTTAATAACAATTAAAAAGCTCTGACTCAACCTACCCTGTATTGTACTTGTGATACTAATGAGATACTTTGGGTCAAGATGATTCTACCAACAGTTGGGTCTGGAATACTGAAGAAAGCTGCGTCAGGTCGATCCCGTAAAATACTGTACCTTACAGTGCCAAATGTACCCTGAAAGCAATAAATATTATTTGGCTTAGTAAATAATGTCTCTTTATACTTACAAAATAAAAAATGAAATGGTGCAATAGCATACAAAAAACGTTTTATTTCCACAATATTAAATTGGCACAAAAAAGTTTTCACTCATATTCTGTCCACAGAGTCAATTAAGTAGAACCAAGGAATCACAAAAGGTCAGACCCCACAGGTTAATGAATCAAGAACTCGAAATGTTGAGAAGGGTCCATCGGCAACATCACCTTTAACAGTCAGATGCAATACTATCTCATGGCTCATTACGTAATAATTTTGTTTCGTTTAACCAAGTTGATGATATTTGTAGCTGCCAGTCGTACCTGAGTGTCCTGATCATTAGCTCTGATGACAATGAGCTCATTATTAACAGGGAAGGTTGAGGAGATGTTAACGTCATACACACGTTGCACAAACTGGGGCGTGAAGGTATTCCTCTGAACGATGATTGTGATACGTGCCATGTTGTCACTGATCAGAGAAGGCTCACCCAAATCACGCACTTTTATATCAACCTGAATAACGTAAGAAAAAAAATGTTTATGTCAGCATTTGGAAACTATAAAGATTTTTAACACAAAACAGCTGATATACCTGATATTTAAATGTCTGAATAAAAAAAACCATAGTACTGAAATTCAACAAGTAACAAAGAAAAGTCTTATTTATTACCATTATTTTCTATCATTTTATATAATGTCTCAGAACCAAAAATTCATTGGTGATTAAGGTGATTTTAGTGTCCTTGTACTGGTGTCGAAAATGACAGTCCAGCATTGATGAACAACAGAAATACATGCTTTATATAACAAGAGAAGAGATTGCCACAGAGGTGTGCTCAATATGATTTGTGTTGCTATAAATGATTTGTTTGTTGTTGTTTCAAGTGGAATTTAAGGTTATTTCACTTATGACAGTTTGGCAGCCTAGTGGGCACCAGGGCAACATGAAGCTTTCTCCCAACCACCCCCTGCTATATATGAAGGGGTGGTGGCTGTGCATCAGTTACAATGAATATTAAACATTCAATCTTGAAGCTGAAGTTTGAGTTGTACAGCTCATTTAGCCACTTGATTGTCATACACTAAACACACTTACCTGATATTGTGGCGCTTGATCCAGTGTGAGTGGCTGAGATATTGTCAGATTTCCTGAAAGGGGGTCGACCCTGAAATAATTACCTCCTCCAAATCTAGACGAAGCAATGAAATAACGAATCTCTCTACCAGGGCCCTGGAACAATGGTAAACATAACATAGCTTGATATCCTTCTAATTCACTAATAATCACAATGAATTGTAAAGGTTTTATAAATGTACTAAACAATGCTGCTAAATAAATAAACACAAGAACAAATTCATAACAATCTTTCTTGTAAAAGAT
The DNA here is from genome assembly GCA_031763545.1 of Mopalia muscosa. Lineage (NCBI taxonomy): Eukaryota > Metazoa > Mollusca > Polyplacophora > Chitonida > Mopaliidae > Mopalia > Mopalia muscosa. Next base: position 8,663 of record JARFOD010134348.1, read on the forward strand.
TATTCCATCTTTTAAATAAATACCTTATAAGGCGATTTATTTTTTATTTACATAAAAACAAAGATGAGGAAAAGTTTATCATTACAGGAGAGGAGTTAACAATTTAATCGAACTAGTAATGTTTTAAAAAGTGTTAGTGAAAAGTAAATAAATTTATTTGGAAATAGAGCAAAATATAACAGAATAATTTTTCCTTCAAACTGTAAAAATTGCATTGTATCAAATTAAAAAAAACACAGAATGTTATAATTTCTTACTGGAGGATCAAGATCTACTGCTGTTGTTGTATAGAGGACTGATCCGAGTGGTTCGGTCTCTGATATTGTCAAGGTAACAGGACTCTGGGAGGTGATACGTGGCCGATACTGATTACGCTGGATAGTGATCTCAACCACACCAACATCAGACAATGGTGGATTGCCACCATCTTGAACATAGATCCAGATCTAGGAAAGAATAAAACATAATATAACTAATCAGAAAACATAATATAACTAATCATAAAACATAATATAACTAACCAGAAAACATAATATAACTGATCAGGAAACATAATATAACTAATTAGAAAACATAATATAACTGATCAGGAAACATAATATAACTAATCAGAAAACATAATATAACTGATCAGGAAACATAATATAACTGATCAGAAAAGATAATATAACTGATCAGAAAAGATAATATAACTAATCAGAAAAGATAATATAACTGATCAGAAAAGATAATATAACTGATCAGAAAATATAATATAACTGATCAGAAAAGATAATATAACTGACAAGAAAAGATAATATAACTGATCAGAAAAGATAATATAACTGATCAGAAAAGATAATATAACTGACAAGAAAAGATAATATAACTGATCAGAAAACATAATATAACTGATCAGAAAAGATAATATAACTAATCAGAAGGACACAAAAGAGATCAATAAAATTAGACATGGAAACAGTTACTTCTTTTGCTCATTATAACAAAATAACACAGTTCTGGTGAATGCCCAAATAATTCCCCATCAATGACTTATTTAATGAAATCCATCAATGTTTTTTTTATGGAACAATTTCATTAAAAGACATGACACCATTTTATGCTCAAATCTGTCTCAAAATTTCCATTTATAATGATGTTGAAGCATGTAATTCCTCTTAAACTGCGGATAAACACAATTTCAAACATTACTAATTCATTCACTGTTAATATAGATTTTTATTTGATACAGCTCCTGAAATATATTTAATGGTAATTTTTTTATAATAAGTATACCCTAATTTGGCATGCGTTCTCACAGAACCTTTTTTTGTCCCTAAATTAATCAATATAACCGATTGGAACTCAGAGTAGCCTTGTTCCAGATATTAGATGATCAAAATGTCAAGAACTCAAAATATTTTGACAAGATAAAAGTTTAAATTAAAGTATTCCAGATCAATGTTGTCTTACCGTGTAGACATTTTTAGTGGCTTGCGTCAAGTCTGAGCGTACACGAACTTGTCCAGTAGCTGGGTCAAACTGGAAATATGTGAGTGCATCGAGAGAGAGGTTTCCAATTACTCGCATCTGAGTCACATTGAATGGAGCCTAATAATGAAAAAATATTTATACGATTGACATCATGCATTTGAAATATCTACTGTAACAGATTGTTTGTTTGGGGTTTAATGTTGTAGTCAAGGGTATTTCACTTATATGATAACGAATTATCCACTTCACACTGCACTTATCCTCATTCAATTGAAAACCAGGGAGAAACCTCATAAAATCATTTACCAAAGCAACAGCGTAAGATTTGCTCATATACCTGATGGTATGTAACAGATTGAAATAGCCTCCTAATTATAAGTGTTTGAGTTATAACAGGTGTCATGTTTGGCAGTGCTGTGTTCAATTGACAGTGTTTTGAATCAGTGGACAATTTCTTCACCTGCTTATCAGCCTTAATGATCAACATCCACTGCAGACCTTATATGCCCAAGGAAAGTGTACCAGATACTGTGGAGTGGGTTTCAAGGCTTCCTGTCTCTTACATTGACATTGCAAAGCCACTATATAAGTTGGTTCAATATTAAACACCAAAGACCTAATACATGTTATACATGAGTTACGCACCCTTGTATCATCATCTCTGGGTTGCACGGTAACCACTAAGGAGTTGACGGTGGTATTCTCTGAGACTGTCCTTCTGTAGGGACTGCCCATGAGGTAGGGTGGATTACGGTTACGGTTCACTTTGATGGTGACCTGAGCCTGGTTTGTACCATTGTTACTAGGTGTACCAAGATCAAACACACGCACTGTTAACTGTTAACAAAAAGGCAATATACAGATGATTTAAAGTTCCCAAAATAATTGGCATTATGATTACATGGATTCAACTTTAAGATGGTAAAGACAGTCCAGAAATGTGTGAAAGTCTATAAATAAATATCATACAACAATTTTGTTATTATAAATGTTCTATTATGTCTTTACTTAATGTTGCTATAGCAAAAATTAAGAAAAAATAGGAGGAATTTGAAATTTAAAATTTAAAATCTGTTTATAGTAGTACTCCATATGGACACAGTTTTGTCTACAAAAGTTACAAAAGAAATTTTTTCATTTTTTTTTTTCATTTCCCCATGTCAGCGGGCACGCTATCCAAATTAAAAAGTAGGTGTGGCCTTCCTATAATAAATTAAGAAATCCAAACGCAAGGATTGTACTTTTACCTAAAATAGTAGGATTCTATTGATCAAAGAAATTCAAAATATTGTTATAATTTAAATGTACCCTGTATTCAGTTCTCTGTTGGGAGTCGAGCTGTAGTGACTGCCTGACAGAGATCCTTCCTGAGGTCCTCTCAATCTGGAAATACTGCTGTCCTATCGGTGTGCCAGTCAACACGTAATTCAACTGGTTGAAAGGGAACTGAAAGCAATAATATTTTTAAGAATTTTAAGTTTGCATCAATTAAAATTTCATGGCCAAAATGGTCATTTTGCTCTACTTTTTAAGTAACTAGGTGTCCAATTTTTACAGTTTCACTATCTTCAGCATGTTAAAAGTTTCTTAAAACAGGGTGTAAAATGTTGCATTTGTCGAATCCAGGGTATCCAAAGAACGGATTGTGATTCAGTTAAATTCAACTTACTTGGAGATCATTATCTGTAGCAGACACACTTCCAAACCCATCTCCTACACCTCGGGTTTCCTCCACATCAAAGTTGTACTGAGTTTGTACAAAATACGGGGCGCCTTGGTTACGGTTGACAACAACACGTACCAATGTCATATTACTCAGTGGAGGACGGCCGTTGTCAAAAGCTCTCACTCTAACCTGTGATTAGACGTTCGTAGGTTAAAGGTCAGATAACATGTTCACAATATAGTTACAAAAGATGAGTAGTGTAGTCACAAAAAAAAGTTACAAGAAACTAGTGTACAGGTTCATTGAAATGCATTTTTTTAAAATATGCTAATTGATTTAAAATTAATTAGGGTGTTTGATACAATGTTTATGTTGCTTTATAATAATATTAAAAAATATTATATACAAGAGGGTCATGTGTACAAAATACACTCAATCAGTGAAAAAGTTGTTCTTCCTGGAGAACCTCAGGACTACTGTTTCAGAAAGAAATCAGGGTAACACAGCCACAAAATGTGGAGAGCTTAGTTTTGTTTGAAAATCAATATTTGTCCATTGCTTAGCACAGTAAAATAGTATGACTAAGGTGGAAATATTCAGACATATACTCGTATAAGATTCGGAAAACATTGTTGCATATTTGGAATTTTCTCTGACTTGGACAAAATTTCTTCTTCCAAAACAATTCCAACTAACATTTGAGAGGGACTTAAAAATGGAAACAGTTTAACTTTATAGAGAGTTAAGGAATTCCAGAAAAATACTACAATCATAAGACAACCAAATGAGGTTAATAGATAATTATGAACTCACAAAATATACAGTTTGAACGTCAGCATCTAGGTTCCGTCTCACTGTTATCTGTCCTGTATTGGAGACGTCAAAGAAAGCTGGGGACGGTGGGTCACCGATAATCTCATACGATACCTTATTAAAGAATGTCTGCAAGAAAGTAAAAAAAACAAAAAAACAATCATATTAAAGTCTTTAAAATAAAAGACAAAAACAGAAGGTTTTTTGAACATTTCTTAAGTATTATGAAATATTTCAGATAAATCCTTTACGTATCATAACTATTTATTCCAGTCTCAAATTGTTTGAGTAGATTTTTTCCAGAGATATCAGAAAAATAAAATGTTGATTAACACGGGAAATCAATAATATGGCTATAACATTTACTAAATTTACATTTCCTTTTTCACTATGGTCTTCAAATAAAAATAATACATCAAAATAAAAATACAACAGTAAAACAAGAACCAAAATCGGAATGCTTACAGAGATATCATTATCTACAGCCTCGACTTGGAACACAGGGGTTCCTGGGGCTACATTCTCAGCTAGTTGGATATCTTGGGTGGCAACTGTAGTCCATTGTGGTGCAAACCGGTTTCTCAGCACCCTCACAATAATAATACCATGCCCTGGAGCCCTCAAGGGGGGCGTCCCACGATCTTCAACCTGTACTAAAATCTGATGAAAAAGGAAGACAAATCAAATGAAAACTAATTGAATTTCAACTGTAATTTGTTTTTTAACTTGAAATGTTTTGGCTTTTTTGTTAAAATAAAATATATTTTTTTATTAGTTGCAATTTTGTCAACCATATTATTACTTTTGTTACAAACTATGAAATAATTTTAAGAGAAAAACATTTAAAAGAAAAATTTAATTAAATAGTTGGTTCTGATTAGTAGATCGAGAATGACCAACTTAAAATCTCCTCTGTTATATTTATAAGCCTTGGTGGGTAAGTATAAGATA
>JARFOD010134359.1:0-13565 GCA_031763545.1 Mopalia muscosa
AATGTCATGTTGTTCGATGCAATGTCTTGCTGTTCAATGTAATGTCATGTTGTTCAACGTCGTGTCATGTTGTTCAACGTAATGTCGTGTTATTCAATGTAATACCATGTTGTTCAACGTAATGTCATGTTGTTCAACGTAATGTCATGTTGTTCAACGTAATGTCATGTTGTTCAATGAAATGTCATGTTGTTGAACATAATGTAGGTTGTTCGATGCAATGTCATGTTGTTCAACGTAATGTCATGTTGTTCAATGAAATGTCATGTTGCTGAACGTAATGTAGGTTGTTCGATGCAATGTCATGTTGTTCAACATAATGTCATGTTGTTCAATGAAATGTCATGTTGTTGAACGTAATGTAGGTTGTTCGATGCAATGTCATGTTGTTCGATGCAATGTCTTGCTGTTCAATGTAATGTCATGTTGTTCAACGTCGTGTCATGTTGTTCAATGTAATGTCATGTTGTTCAATGATATTTCACTGTTTTCCCAGGCAGTCACGAGGCGGAGCTCTGCTTTTTACCACAGTCTAGTTGCTTAAAAATCTGAAAATGTGTTATGTAGGTCAACATTAAATGTCACGGTTGTCTGATTTAAGAAAGAGTCATTTATCTGGAGACTACAGCATAATTGTCCGCATATCACTATACATTTAAACTGATGCTGGTGTATGACCAAGCAGCCTTACGTTAAGGCATGCAGGTAAGATGGCGACGGTTTAAATCAAATGGACACAGTATACATTATGCTATTCCTTTTATATATCCATTTGCCGTTTATATGTTGAACAAGATTTTCCTTTGATGTGAAGATAATTCATAAACTTAAGGCAGCAGAGCATGGTTAACGTAGAGCGGATCTTTAGCTCGTTGTCATGGAAGCGTTGTTGTTAGCTGCCTCCAGACGGATGACATCAAAATTGCTGACCATGTGATAGACTTGAACAAGGAAGAACGAGCTGTCTAGTTTCTTAAACGACATACCAGGTAGCTTGTATTGATCTAATAAAGCATATATTCTGTAACTAACGTTAATAGTTCAGCCATGGCAATATATTACAAAAGCAGGTAACTTAACGTACATTAGGCATACGCGTGATCCAAATGAGCATGACAATGCTAAATGGTATTTGATTATTGTGTACATTGTGCAAGACGTGTAAATGCGAGTTATTGTTTCTAACACCAATAATAATATATAGCAAACATTGTCATGGTCGATATAGTGAAACGGTAACGTAGCAATAACATTTCGTGGTAATACGATGTGGAAATAATGTGTACTTACTTTATGTGTATTTTGAAAACGGGAGGTAGAAAACGACTGACCAAGATTAAGGAAATAAATAGACACTCGATCTTTATCTCTGTCGGATATTCACCAAAGGTCTTTATTGACACACAATATCTACTCTTGTAAATCTGCTAAAAATGTCGTTATTCTGTTAAATATATATCTCCTGTAAACACTAACACGAAAATAAAATTAGTCGCCTACATTATTCACTTCCAGAATTAGCCATATTGCATTGTTTTTTTGTTTTGTTTTTTTTGATTGAGGCTTAACGTCGCATTCAAGTGTATTTCACTTATATGACGTGGTGCCTGCCAAATGGGTGAAGGCAACAGCCCTCAACACCACTAGCAACAAACAAAGATAAGACAAATAGATGATAACAATAGAACGCAATGCAGACACCACAAACAGATCCGCGTCCTGTCCCCCTTTAGCTCTGAGAGCACCAGGGCAACATGATGCTCCCTCAAACCACCCGCGATGTTGCAAAGAGCTACATTATAGTTTTATTTTTTCTCAACCATGTTATTTCTACTATACGTTAAATTAAGAGGAAACGACCATCTCTGTAAAAACTGCAATGGAGGAAATTTGTGGCAATTCTGCAATGAATTTATGCAGCTATAATTAAGGCGTGGGACTCGGGTTCGAATCCAGGTAAAGGCAAGCAACTGTATATAAAATATGTACAAATATATTTTTCTTAATATTGTTTCGCACAAAATATTGGTATCCAAGTAAATCAATTAATTACTAAAAGCATACTGACAATCTACAACACGAGGGCTCAAATATAAAGGTTTGATCGTGAGCGCGTTGCCATGGTAGCGACAGCCTAGAGACGGACAACAAAACTGATGCTCTGATAGCAGGTGGAATAGAAAAAAAGGTAAATTGTATGTTTTGTTAATTCACAAAGCATATCCAGCCCAAAAATATTTTCTCATGCAAGCTGTAAATGTTCAAAAATCGACAATTTGCAACGGCCTTAAATAGCGCTAAACGTTGGAATAACTGTAATTAGGAAATACAAATTATTTTCTGTTTGTTTTGTTGACCCTCCCAAAAGCTTAATTGTCTAACTACACTTATGAAGGAATTAGCAAATACTGCAGTCAGGACCCTTTTAGACAAATTCACTGCTAACAATTTAAAGGTCAGTGACAGTAGCCAATAGGACCTTTCAACCACGGTTTTGACCTATCAAGGGTAATTGATTAGTCTTGACATTCAAGCCTTTTATCAAACTAGGATCACACCGTCGCACAGTTTGAAATACAGCAATTTAGTAAGGAAATATTTGTCCAAGAGCTCTGAGTGAGCCTATATTATTTATTAAATAACAGCAGGTTATCATAGCGATTTGGTATTAAATTATTCTGTCTGCGCTAAGATTTAAAAAAAATAGTCCCTTAATCAGTCTGGGCCAGTAGAAGATGAAATTATTCGGTACTAATGTCTTATCACAACAAGATATTTAGTCAAGTACTCGTTTTAATGTTTGATATCCACCGGAGTTTTGTGTGTCTGTGTTCTACCGTTTATTGAAATCTTTACACATTTACAGGTTTCCCCAAGACTCATAGGGGAATACAACTGAGGATAAATCAGGTCGTTTAAGAAACTTAGCGGTTTCAGCTTAGAAGACTGTCCTGTAAGTACCGTACGTAGTGAATGCAGCTTAGAACAAAGTCTGTCTTGTAACTACCGTAGTGAATGCAGCTTAGGCTAAAGTCTGCCATGTCACTATCGTAGTGAAGGCAGCTTAGATTAAAGTCTGTCTTGTAACTACTGTCTCACCCGGTCTCACAAGACCGGGTGATCACTGGCAATAATGAAAGACAAGACAGCACAAATACAGGCCAATTACAGGATGTTATACAAAAACAAATTACAGACAGATCGGCTTTATGTTGTCCCTTAGCTCTAAGAGCACCAGGGCAACAGGAAGCTCCCGCCTGACCCTCTAGTCTGTCAATTTGGGGCAAAGTTTAGGTGGAGTTAATGGGAAATAGCTTCTCATACCCTATTATAACTAGGTATACAGATTAAACATTTGATATGTACAGTGTCAGGCAGATCCTCAAAATGTATGAAGGCGAGATGCAAACTAGATGCTTACATAGCAGATAAGGCGTTGAACAACAACAAAAAAACAACAAATTAATAGAAATGTCAGAGCTGCAGGTGTTTCGAAGGTCTGTTGTGTTTGACGGGAGCTGGTCCCGTCTGTCTGCGAGGCGCATGTTATCAGACACTGGTCAGGACCCTAACTGTATGCTCAGTCTGTAAATTAGAGCTGCCTATTTCGCGTTTCAGACAAATCGTCCATCTCGGTCATTTTAATAGGAACGTATTTGGCTCTAGTTCATTATCTTTTAATGGTCTATTTAGGGATGTAATAGACTGTCTTGTGGCCACACAGGTCTCACGAATGGTGATTAATGACAAATAACCCGTTAGCTTTTACTGCCAGCAAAATACATGGACAATGTCAGAGCTCCGGTCCAAGGTCTCCAAAGTTCAATGTTATTTTCTTCCTCTAAGCTTTGTTAACGTGCCTTCATCTTAACTGAATTATTTCTACGACAAGACCAGATTGACCAAAAACACTAATTTGTTTGTTTGATTGAGGTTTTACGTCGGACAAGGGTATTTCAATTATATGACGTTGGGTTCTTTGCTAAAGTACGGTGGAAACCTCGGAGAAAAACTCGTAAAAAAACCCGCGATCGATTGCCCGAGCCACATCAAGTGAATCACTCATATACCGGAGGGTCGACATGCGGACTCGATCCGTGAACGGTACACCGAAGTGGTATTAGTAAGCACACACGCTAACCATACACTAAGCCACGGCCGCAAGCCTTAAGAACAATAATGAAATCATGTTATTCTTCCTTTGTCGTTTTTTTAAAGGCCTACTTAAAAGTATAAAAGATATGGTATATTGTCGGTTACATATTTATCCACACTTTATATTCCATGTCAATGGTCATCTCCGTCTCTCGAGATGTCTGTATGCTACACATAAAACAACTCGAGATTAAGATCTGTTATGGTCTCGAAACGTAGCTAAGGGTACCATAGCTGAATTCTGCAATTGGAACATCATATCTTTTTATGCAAGGAAAACTTATAAGAGCTTGTTATTTTTCTCAAAACAAATGGATGCGCGTTTCCTTAAACTTTTTTACACAATAAAATATGCAAGAATCATAATAGTTATGTCAATAATTTTAAAACAAGTACACCATTATCATAAAGTGTCCCCATAGATCTTTGTCCTGATATCGGTTGACGTAATAGGTCACCGTTGACACCTGTAATCAATTTATAAGTTGGTATTAAGGGCACAACTTGTCGACCTTTCTATCGTTTCCAACCCTCAGTGCACAAAGTTTTCATCTACTACTCTCGAAAAGGCGAGGTTATGTTGTTTCGTCTGCTTTCCGGTCACTTCCTGGTACATTCTCATCTGCACAGAATAAATAAACACCCTGACGGTGCTTGTGACCGGTGCTGACACGATTAAACATTTCCTATTAAAGTGCTCACAGTTATAATGTGTTTCGTGATGTTCTTTTCAATCGCTTATTGTGTGTTGGCATATCCAGGCCTGATATAGACAACATCTTAAACAAGAATAAAAGTTGCGACAAAAGTGTTTACGGCAATAGCTGCGTATATTATAAACACGCGTATAATGACTTAAAACTCTTAAGTAAATACTTATTTAACATTAACTGAACTACTGTCTTAAATAATGCAAAGTAATGGCGTGCATAGTTCTAAAGACTAATAGAACTGCACGCGTAATCTATACTAATTTCCATTCCATTAAGTCACAAAATCTATAGATTATCTATAGGTTTACCGGGACTTCAACGAACCTATATACCTTTTAAAAAGTATTCACACTGCAACAGTGATGTCGTTTACTAAAAAAAACCCAGGTGAATCAGCTCATGTTCTGATCAAGCTCCAGAGACAAGTTTCTAAATAGATCTTAATCTCGAGTTGTAACTGGTAACCGACACACATCTAGAGAGGTAAGGATATTTGCGTGATAGGTATGTAAAGCATAACTAATGTAGGCTAAGAATCAATAAATTCTGTTAACAATAAATAAACCAGCAAATTGGTATTTTAGAGATTGTTTGAATGGGGTTTAACGTCGTACTCAAGGGTATTTCACTTATATGACGACGGATTATCCACTTCACACTGTTCCTTGCCTTATTAGGGCGGAAAACCGAGAGGAAACCTCGGAAAACCACCCCCGCAATTGCTAGAGACACACCGTATGGTCGACCGAAGAACTCGATCCCGTGAACAGTAAAGATTGGAGTAAGATTAGAAAGCGCACACGCTACCACTAAGCCTGGACCACGGGACGGTATTTTAGAGAACTAGAAACCAACCAATGGACATAGTTACGAGTTGACCAGTTTAGGTACAATTTTTTAAATATTCCTGTATAAGCAGTCTAGGAAACTGGGTGCTATATGTTATTAACCCACTGATCATTCGCTTTACGGCGGATGGTTGGAGGGCTTTGTTTCACTTGTCGAAGGTATTTCACTTATGTGAGGATGGATTCTCCTCTTCACTCTGTAACTAGCCTTATCACGACGGAAAACTGGGAGGAAACCTCGTAAAAACAACCCCCGCGATTGCCGGAACCACAACATGTGACTCGCTCATATATCTCGCTCAGATGGTTGACAGGCGGACTCGAACCTGTGAACGGTACATCGGAGCAGGTTGATTTGAGTAAGCGACACGCTTCCACTAAGCCACGGCCACTGGCTGATGGTTGGAGGGAACTTCATGTTGCCCTGGTGCTGTCAGAGCTGAACAGGAACAGGAAGAGGATGTGTTTGTGGTGTCTGTAATATTGGGTCCTGTTGTTGTCCTGTCCTATCTTTGTTTGTTGTCAGTGATGGTGTTGAGGGTGGTTTCCTTCACCCATCGGGATGGCTCGTCGACTTATAAGTGAAATGCCCTGGAGTACAACGTTGATCCCAATCAAACAAACAACCATTCGCTTTACGTGTATATTTTTTGTACAATTCAGTCCAATTTATTGTTGCACAGGCAGGTCAGTAGCCCAGGTATCGAGGTTTGCGGTTTGTTGCGCCAGTCAGTAGCCCCATGTATCGAGTTTCTGGTTGTTATACAACCAGGGGCCTGTCTTACAAAACCTGCATAGCTAACGATGTACGTAATTACCAAAAGGACACAATGCTTTCAGTATTGGACGTCATGGTAATTACATACGTAAGCTACGCCTGTTTCGTAAGACAGACCCCAGGGGCCTGTCTTACGAAACATTCCTAGACTACGTTGGACGTAACTACCATGACGTACAGTGTTGAAAGCATTGCGTCGTTATGGTAATTACGTACATCGTTAGCTACGCATGCTTCGTAAGCCACGCCGTTTAGATGTACGTCAGTAGCTCCTTTTAACGATGTTTGCGGTTGTTTTGTCGCCAGGTCAGTAGCCCCTGCTGTCGAGTAGTGCTGTTGTTGTGCCGCCAGGTCAGTATACCCCCTGCTGTCGATGTTTACGGTTGTTGTACCTCTAGGTTAACCTGATGAGGTTTAAATTAATTCGTCCAGTAATTATCATTTTGTGAATAAATTAGAATGAAATCATGCATTTGTGCTGCCAAGTGCAAGACGATCAAAATAGATATCTGTCAGAAGCAGATTATTAAAATAACTCAAATCACATAGCCGTGAGCCTCTGTAGCCTGATTGGTTAGAGCGTTGGTCAAAGTTCCAAACAGGGATATATTAGAATAGAACTCACTTAGGCCCACTGCACATTCGCTTTACGGTGGATGGTTGGAGGGTTTTGTTTCACTGTTCAAGGGTATTTCACATATGTGAGGACGGATTCTAACCCTATCCCGTAAAGTGTGTGTGTAAGCTTCCGAACATTGTAATGTTAAATCTCTGGTAGTGCTATGCACAATGTAAGGCCTATCTGCCTATCTCAACCCTTGTCAGAGGTTGGAAATTGACCCGCCGCTATCGCCGGTCTCCAAAATCATACGTCAGACTTTTTTTTAGATACAATTACCACTATGAATAGCCCTAAATGACTTCTTACCTTCACCATTTTCTTGTGGTCATCGATATGTCAGGTATCAGAGTCATAACGGCAAGCCCTAAATTAGGATAGGAAGGTATGATCTGCACTGCATTGCTTTCAATCCGGCCGTAAAATAAATCCTTCTAGGCAGCTTCCAGCCTCAAAATTGTTCCCACGGGTGATTGGTAACATACGGGCGAAGTAACAGTCATGTCTTATAAGTTGTCTTCCCTTTTCACTTGTTTTACTGCACTTTAAATCAGATGAATCAAATTTTGATTTCAAAATATTCATGTGTGCGCATGCGCATTCTAACCGGGAATATGGCGGGGTTGTTTGAAATGGAAAACAGTTTAACTAGATCTGGAGGACTTCTTGATGTGAATTGGCGATGACAAATACTCAGAAATCACTGTTACTTCGTCCGTATGTTACCAGTCACCTGTGGAAACGATTTTAAGGCTGGAAGCTGAATAGAAGGATTTATTTTACGGCCGGACTAAAAGCAATGCAGTGCTGGTCATACCTTACTATTCTAATTTAGGGCTTGCCGTTATGACTCTGATATCTGACATGTGCAATGGTCACAAGAAAATGGGGAAGGTAAGAAGTCATTTAGGGCTACATAATGAATGGCATTTTACTTATCTACAACATTAGGCGGTTTTTAATTTCATTTTTACAAAGGGAGATCATTAAAACTAACATACTGACCCTATTGTTCACCGAGAGTGCTTCTTTTTGCGTATTGACCTCTTTACGGATCTGCAGTAGGTGAACACCGGGTGGCTAGTTAGTATATATACACTTGTTAATACAGCAGTGTAAACCGTTTATGACGTCAATCTAAATTCTCACTGGCACACGACTCTATTATATACTATTCAGCAGACCAGCTGTCTTAAGGGAGAGCCCTAACATCTTCTACATTCTACATTGAAAATCAAGCTGTGTTGACCATACCTAAATTGGTGTGTCCTTCATTTCAGATTTCCAAATTTTAAATTGCTAAAATCTGAGAAGCGACATTTTAGACGGAGGAAAACAAACACACCTGAAATGGCTTGCCTGCAGCTTGTCCATCCTATCTGGTATCAGTAAACAAGACTGAACTGTGGCCACCTGTCCGCCTACATGTTTTGTTAAAAAGAAAACAGACTATATAATATGCCAACAACTGCCTCAAAACGTCCAAAGCGAAAACAATTATACAAAATATGTAAATCAGAAGTACCGAGTCACGTGCACAGTTCAATACATTTGAAAGTTCTCGAAAATCTGTTCATTGCCAAAACCAATTTTTTGACACGACTCGCATTTCAGCTATTTTTTTGTACTTTTGTATCCTATTTGCCGCTCACTCGAAATCGACATTTAACGCTGACCCAGATGAGTATGTAACGATGCACGTTTTTTGAAAATATATATTGATTTATTGTTGAAATTACAAAGCAACTCACATTTATATGATAAATATATGAAACTCGAGTGGCAATTTTCATCACCGGAGGCTGGTAATAATGGAATAAATACACCCTTGTTGCATGAATGTGATTAGAAGTCTATCAAACAGAAGTAGCCACTACCAAATCCGAACGGCATTGTGACTTTAGTGGACTTTCATAGTGCCATATGAGTCATTGCGCAAGAAAGCGTGGATTTTGTTCGTTTCGCGCAGTTTGAATGTCAGAATCCAATGACGCCTTATGTGTAAAATTGACATTTGAAAAGCGGTAGAAATAGATTTAGGATGATTAACCCATGATTCCACATCCAATTCATGTCCTCGTCATTACCCTGTTGGTCGCTAGGGGGCACTTTTGCAACAATCAGCGTCATAATGCCGTTGAGACTGGGTAATATCTGGTTTTATAATTCTGCTTAATATACTTCTGATGGAATATATCCATTTCAATAACAAGAGGTCTTCTATAGTCGCTTTATATTGCAAAAACTACGGGAATTGTCAGGTTTTAATACGTGTTTCAAATTTCAAAATTATCTGCATTTGCTCAACCATATAACGTTTAAAAACGTAGTCTTTCCGATATAACATTTCCTGTCATTTACATGAACTATAGGGAGTATATATAAATAAGCGGACAGATCAGCATAAGTTTAGTGAATTTTTATTTAAATTTTCTGATGTTAAACTTTTTTCCGTCCATGTTAAAGTGCGCTGTTAAAAAAATTGTGGATTGTATTCTTAAAATGGGGGAAGTTATAGCAAATTGTGAACCTAATGTATGTTTGACAGAGTGGGTTTGAAAAGTAGCCTCTAAAATGTCAACAGTTAAAAATTGCAATTCTGCGTCTCCAACAAATGCCGAGAAAAACTTTACACGTGGACAGATGTGATGTAGTATAACAATAAACACTGATTTGTGTATTTATTTTTCACTTCGTGTCATTGTTATAAATTTTCATTTTATATTTAGCTCACAGCTGAAATAGATATGACAGGGGGGACTAGGTAAATAGTTTATGTGAGACAAGGTAATTTAAGGGAGCACACATTAATTTAGGTTGTATGACGAAAATTGAAGTGCTGGAAAGCATACTGTTTCCTCAGCGGATGTATTTCCGTTTCACCAATGATTTCACTACTTTGTCTTCATCAATCACTCCGCGCTCAGGACTACTCAGTGTTGTCAAGAATCAAATCTATTACAACCCGAAAATGGTTACCAGAATTAGCCACTGATCTATCGAGTCAGGGGATCTGGAAATCTGTTCATCAAACAAAGCTTTACTTTTAAATAACCGCTATGCCTCCACGTTACTTTTCTCCAACGGAGAACCGGCTTTGGTTATTTTTGCCGGTTATATCTGTGAAGGCAAGTATTAAAGCCTTTTGCCAAAGAGACATTTTTAATGGATCCACCAGCCGCATTTTGCATTGCTCAACATAGTCTAGTTAGTGGCATTGAAGTGCAAAAATTCGTGAATTTTTTTATTAATTTTTTTTCTGTGATTCGCTGATCAAGGCAAAAGATAACCTTCTGGAAACATTTTATAGAATCCTACAAGATTTTGAAAATCCTATAGGATTCTAAAGAATTCTATGGAAAAATGCTATAGGTTGCTATAACATTGTACATGATTCCATTAAGATTCCAAGATCCTGGTAGATTCCATCGAAAAATCTTGTAAGATTTTGTAGCAAATCCTATATGATACCATGCGATTTTTTGTTAGAGTACGGAATGGACATTAGCAATGATGGCACATGCCGTTTTAAGGCATTAGAACTATGCGCGCCATTACTTTGCATTATTTATGTCTGTAGTTAAGCTAATGTTAAATAAGTATTGACTTAGAGTTTTAAGTGATTATACGCGTTTTTATAATACTAGTATACGCAGCTACTGCTTTGAACACTTTGTCGCAAACTTTATCCGGGTTTAGGATGTTGTCTATATTAGACCTTGATATGCCAACACACACTAAATGATTGAAAAGAACATCACGAAACACATTTTAACGGCAGCACTTTAACGGGAAATGTTCAATTCTGTCAGGGACTAAGCACCGGTCACAATTACCGTCAGGGTGTTTCTTTATTCCGTGTATTGAAGATAAGAATTTACCAAAAAGTGACCAGAAAACAGACGAAACAATACAAACTCGACTTTTCGAGAATGAAAACTTTGTGCAAATCACTGAAGGTAGGAAATGATAGAAAGCTCGACCAGTTACGTTAGAGTACGGATATTTATCAAGATGTTTTTATAGGTATAATAATGGATGTTTGGTTATGCATGAACGGGACCTGGCGCTGCCGGAATCGGTGAACTTGCGAGCAGTTCCCCATGCAGCACCAGAATAATTATGTTGCTAATTTTTTTGAATTCATTTCCAGCATCAGATTTTTATTTGTGATATCACAGGGCACGAATACAATGTAAACAGCACTCAAAAACGCCACGTGTCATGTTACAAAACGAGACTGTGAGTAAACTTTTCAAATTTAATGGAGTTACAGAGAAACTTTTTAACAGTACTCCCGATCCGAGGAGAGTTTGTAAATAGTTTTTCTGACTGGTTTTGATTGATACTGTTAAAAAAAAACCAGGGGCTTTTTCCGATTTCATCATCAATTCACTTAATCTCTGTGGGATAGTACAGTATTTTACTTTTGAATCCAGTCTTTTTTCCGGAATCGGCGTCATCGCGATCAGCTGAGGTGTACAGTGGGGTTGTTAGACGACAGTCATAACTGCGACTCCCCTGATCCAAGAAGTCTATGATCTGATTGAACACATATCCCTTTTTGTGACCTTTAAGTATAAGTATGTAAGTCTTAAAAATAGATTGATTTTATGTGCTGTGCTATTCAGCATTACGTTGGGATGTTCTTTCAACACAATACTTTATGCGCGAAAGGGGACTGCCTGTTTAGGATTCTGTTCTGTTTTGACCGTGAGTCTCGTAAAGCGCTAACATAAATGGCAATTGGTTAATTTTTGTCGTTACCACTACAGAACAGTATTGACGAAAGTGTTGTTTGGAAATGCTATATTCAGCATGCACCGGCCTCGAGGTTAGGGTCACTCCAGTTGCTAGTAAGATAACGACCTGTTTGAGTTGTGAACATGATCTACATAATGAAAGCATTAGTAGCGATATCGATTATCTATTAATGCGATATCGATTATCTACTAATCGATACAGATGGCTCGATTTGAGTGGAATAATTTAGAAGCCTTTAGTAGCTTTTTATAAGATAGAGAGAGAGAATGTACACTTGTTGTCACTGAACGTCTTGTGTAAGTTTTTATCCCGAACAAACACATGCAGTGCCGAAAAACACAATGTATGCAACAGGGGCAATTTTATGTTGATACATGATGACCCAGGGTCCAGTTAAGGGGCAGCGGTGATCACTGACACGATTTGGCTTTGATAATCAGATGTAAATCTTATATTTATTTCTGATGTTACCCCCAATGAACCGACTGTCCGCTTTGAGATTGTGGTTTGTGTGTATGCAATATTCCAAGGAGAAGACTTTTGTATGTCTTATTTGTACATCCTGAAGCAAATATAAAAGCTAGTGTGGCCTAAAATTTACCTTTTTAATCTGTCCCAGATTGTGAAAAATATGACACGCCTTCATGCTTAAATCGAATTTGAAATACTTTGAGGAAGAAGGTGTGTAAAGTGAAACAATTCTATTTGATAATTTTAATATTAATATGATTCATGAACGAATGCAGAAGAAGATTACAAAACTTTAAGAAAGCATTTAAAAGACGTAATCTTTTGACGAATTTATTTGTAACGAGTAAAGGTCAGCTTTTTCAACAATCGCAACCGATGAATATTTTTATAGCATGTTTATATATTTATACTACAATTGGTATAAGTGTAGGTAATTACCACAATTAACACCGTGTCTATACGCTAAACAAATGACAAATTTGGTATGAAAGTTTACCTTTCTCTCAGAAGCGATTAGACCTCATTTTATTTTCGGTATAACAAAATAACATTACGCTCAGAAGCAATTAGATGGACGACAGCTTACAATTCGAGATGAAGCATCTAGACGAAATCGTGTTCTTGACTTATCTTGGTAAAATAGTTTCAGTTAGAACTATATGAGTAGGTCTCCATTGAAGAACTCATTCATTCTCAATATAACAAGGTATCAGAAGACGCCATCATGCTTAAATTTCTTGACCAAAACGGAAAGAAAGTGGATAAAATTTACGGTATAGACGATAGGCACTGATGGATAAAGGTTGGGAACTTAAAAGTCCAACCTTTAGGTCCACATATGCTCAGATTTCTAAGTGTTATTTTTGTCAAAGAAAGTAAATACATTAACAGGTGCCAATGAAAAGTGGATTCAGCAGCATCGTCTTTGCAGTATAGACTGAATTGACAGATACCTGGATCTATATATAACCTACTCGGAGTATACGATATTTACAGCTTAGTGATAAGAAGTTTACACTAACCAATGACGCTATAAACCGACCCAAGCTGTAACGGATTAAAGCACGGATTGGAGACGATATAAAAGTGTCCTATACTATGCCCCAGTGTCTGACTTAAGATTCTAACTTGGAGATGAAACCGGCTGCTGTTATCTTTGTAAGGACAAAAATAGAAAAACACACTATGATGCTTGTAATATCACACTTCAAAGTGCA